>JASDQU010291415.1:0-11228 GCA_032191745.1 Picea mariana | reverse complement strand
TTTCCCAGTTTGGGTTTCCAGGTGAAAAATCTTTGTGTAATGTTTGTATTTGCCATTGTATCTTTTATGTTCTTTTCTGAATATCAGTTTGTAGTAGATATTGTACAAGGTTAGCATTTACACTGAGGAGTGGCCGACACAAGTTGATAGACTTCCTTTGAACAATAACATGAGACATACTATGGACTTCGAGAACATAGAATTAATGATGTGACAACTAGATGCAGGAGGCATCCATAATGCTCTCTATAGTGACTGGGAGAGTAACCAGTCGGTAGAGAAAATTTTGTAACGTGATTAGCTTCCTAAGGCCATGCTAAAACCAAAATTATGATGATGCAAGGACTCAATAATTGTGTGCTTTGTTCAAAGGCGACACGACTACTTCCAATTACAATATCGTACTCCCTTCATGCCCATCTTTCTTTTTTTTCATAACAAGTGAATGATATGATACAGAGGAGGGAACGAGTGTCGCAAGTAAGAAAAACTAGTTCCAGTAGTGGAACGTACCTATGCTCAATGCAAGGAAATGCATGTGAGAGATGGACACTCTGGGTGATGTTCCTTCCAGGGTATAGGGTGTCAAATTGCGAAGGATATAAACAAGGCTATGATTGGTTGAGGATGCAAACTGCTTGGGCCATGGTTTATAACGCAAAGCGAGAACCAGCTAAAAGCTCAATACTGCAAGCAAGGGCATGAGATGCAATCACAATTTAACGCCAAAAAATGTCCTTTTTTATATCTTTTAGTCTACTTGGTGTGAAAAAGGGGAAAACTTGTGCCAAATAGACGTCTTTTCAAATCCAATTTACGAGTGTGAAAAAGACAAGTTCACTCGGCGATCTTTTCCATTTTTGATAACGAGTCGGAAAATAGCTTAAATAAGACTCATGATATTTCAAATCCAATTTTAACAAGTGTGAAAGGGACAAATCACTCAACAATATTTTCAATTTTTAATAACAAGTCGGAAAAGAGCTTAACTAAGACTCGTTTTTTGGGAGCTCGCGGGTAATAAGGCCGCCTATGTATGAATGAGAAATGAAGCTCATTGTAAATTCATGTATCAAATTCTAATGGACTCCCGGTCCTAAGGAAAAATCTTGTCATGGGCACCAAATGACAAAAAGGTTCTAACTAGGGTACCCATGTTTGGTAAGTCTCTACCATTTATTAACAATGTTATGATAGCAGATGGAGGTTAAAGTGTCGAAATAAATGGGTTTGTACCTAAGGTGTAAAAAGTGGTAATTGAAGGATAATGCAAAACTGCACAATGTAGTGAATACCTATCCTATATGTTAGGTTATCAATATACCTTCCTGAGGAGACGAACGACCAACCATGGCGTTAAAATGTGTAAGAAAATTGAGTCGAAACTACAAAAACCAGCTTAAAACCATTTTTGAATTAGTCCATTAGACAAAATAATAGCGTAAAACTATATCAAATGGGTAAAAATGTTTTATAAATAGTAATAAAATCAAAATTTACTATGTCATTTTCATTTTCACCCAAAATAGTGCAATTTGAACTAACATACCTCCAGAATTCAAACAACGATCGTGGGAGCAATAGGCAATGGAATCGCAAACCATCTGGACCAGGTAACTCTTCATCCCATCCTCTTCAAATTGAATGGTTTACAATTTTGCATCAGGCTCCATTTTTTTAGTTTTTAAGGGCGCAAATTGAGTTTTTCAGTATACGCGAGTTTCTACTAATATGTCGCGTATACAACCAGATATATGCCCCTGTGTGAACTACAGAGAGCATATATCAGGCCCTACCCATGACTGTTCTTGGATAACCCGCGTATACTTGTGCAAAATGGCAAAAAATAAGTTTCTAACTCAAAAATTGATTTGGTTTTTACAGGATGGTGTTGGAGTGGATGGAGAGAGAGAATGAGGAGGTAGATGCAGTAGTGTATGGGGATTTGGTGGCTCAAGCGGCATTAAAAATATGTGTTCTATACAAGTTTTGGGATCTCAAAGGAATGAGGGCCCAAGTGAGGTTATTGGAAATGCTAGTGGGATATTGGGATCCAAATAGAGAGAGCTTTATCCTTGATGGACAACCATTAAGGATTGAGGTAGAGGACATCTACTTCTTGACAAGACTTTCATGTTGAGGAGAGGTCATGGACCTCAAGTCACGTGGGGTCGGGAGTGGGATGAAGGTCAAAGAATACATCGAGGCCCACTGTGTTGCAGAGACTCCCATGGTGGGAAGTCAAATCCCTATCCGGGCTATAGGTAACCTCATCTTGAAGATTATTGTGCTAGTGTTTACCAGGATCATAGGGTCGGCCTTGCTGCATCAAGCATCGAGACCGCTTATGTTTTACGTACTGGAGTGTGTGATACCTACCGTGTATGATTGGTGCACCTCACTGCTGACCAATATGAAAGGTCAGCTGACAGAGTGCAAGCAGGGGGCAAAGCGAAACTTTGGGTTTGCCTCTATCCTTTGTAGCTTATTTTTCAAGCAGATCTCAAGCTTGGGACCTAGAGTGGAGATCATTCCTAGAGGGCCACATGATCCAGCTATGACGTGATGGATCGAGGTCATGAGACGGTAGGGTGGCAACACCCTACAATGATCATTTTTTATTCAGGTGGAGGAGACAAATCATATCTCTGGAAGACTATCCCTATGTGGGAATTTATTTCAGAGGTGATCCTGATATGTCATTCCACCGTTGAGCACTTTGACCCAAAGATTTACACCTACAAGAAGTTCTCAACAAACAAGTGATGCAAGTATATAGTGACAATATATAAAATGAGTTAGCACATCAAATAGCACAATCCATTAATAAACATTACAAACATGCCCATGGATAATAATCATATATTTGAAAGATATAGATAGGATGAGAAAGGAGTATTTCTATTAATAATTGATCAATAGAAGTATCAACATTATAGACTTGTGTGTCGACACGGTAATACCTTTTTAAGTAGATTCCATTTCTGGGCTCAGCCAATTTATTCCCTTCATAATCTTCCAACTCGTAGGCTCCTTTTTCTAGAACACGTCGCATGATATAAGGACCATACCACATGGGTTTAAACTTGCTTGCCCCTAGTGGTTCTTTGGCTTGGTCATACAAGAGGACCAAGTCACCCTCAACATACAACCGGGGACAGACAAACTTATCATATTGAACCTTGACATGTTTCTTATTTTCCTTGATAACCGTAAATGCGTCCCAACGCTGCTCGTCAAGACTCTCTAGGTGTATAAGGCATCGCTCTAAATCCGAAGTGTCGGGTAGGATCTCAACTACCAATTTGAGAGAAGGGTTTTGACATTCAACGGGAAGTATCGACTCCACACCGTGTACTAACTAAAAAGGAGAAAAAACAGTGGTAGTCTTAATTGAGGTTCGGTATGCCCAAAGTGTGGGATATAACTTGATGTGCCAGTTGTAATTGCTCCGACTGACAGGTTTTTGCAAGTGGTCTTGAGAGACTTATTGACGACCTCTACTTGCCCATTTTCCTGGGGGTAACAAGGAGATGAGTGATCATGTTTAAACCCTAGCTTAGATGCTAGTTCTATCAACATTTCATTTTGAAAATGACTTCCATGATTAGTGACAATCTCACTTAGGATACTGAACCGGGCAATAATTTGGTTGAATACGAAAAAATCTGCAGTCTTCCCATCAGATTTCATGGTAGGCATGGCTTTGTCCCACTTGGTGAAGTAGTCAATAGCCACGATAATATGTTGATGCCCCCCAGCCGAATTTGGGTTGCATTCGATGAAATATACTCCCCACTTGGTGAAGGGACCGACGGTAATGACTGGGTGAAGAGGGGTTGGGTGTGATTGCATTTTTTGAGTGAAAAACTGGCAGGGGTGACACTTCTTAACTGCTTCAATATAGTCTTTAAAGATGGTGTACCAGAAGTAACGAGCTCGCAAGATTTTTTGGGTTGTTGCAAGCCAGGATAGATGACCACCACAAGCCCCTTTGTGGCAATCATTAAGGACTAACTCGGCTTCCTCGTGAGTTAAGCAACGACGTAAGATACTATCTATTCCTCGACGATACAAAGTGTCTCTGACGATTGTATACTTTTTGGCTTGGTATCTAACACATTGTCGATCATCTCGCGAGAGATGCTGATCGAACTTTAAGGTTTGAATATATAAAACAATATCTCCATACCAGGGGTCGGACGATGAGACGAGGAAAATATGTTCATCTATGAATGAATTGGCATGAATAACATCTTCATCTAATCATGGGAAATCAGATATTAACTCTGCAAAAACTAGTGATTTCTTGGACTTGGCCGAAGCAAATTCGAGATCAAATTCTTGTAGGATGACAATGCATTTATTATATTTTCTGCCTATGATACGTATAGTGAGGACATATTGAAATGGATTAACATCGGCAATCACAATAGTTTTGCAAAGGAATATATAGTGTCATAAACGTTGGACTGTGTGGACGGCAAACAAAGCTAGATTTTCAACATGCGAGTAATTATGTTCAGGACCGACTAAATTTTGACTGAGATAGTAGATGATGTGCTCGCAGAGCTCATCATCCTTTTGAACTAGAACCGTACCAATGGTCTCTTCAGACACGGAGATATACAACAAGTAATCTCTAGTGTAATCAGGAAATTTCAGTAGAGGGGCCGATACCAAGGCTTTCTTTAAAGCGTCAAAAGATTGTTGGATTCGTTCATCCCAGATAAACGGGGTGTATTTCTTCAATACGTGCATGAAACCCTTAGTGATATTGGCATAATTTACAATAAACCGACGCAAAAAGTTATCTTTCCCCTGTAAACCTTGAAGCTGTCTAATCGTGCACGGGGGAGGCAACTGAAGAATTGCCTCAACCTTAAGAGGATCTACCATGATCCCTGTTTTGGAGAAAAAGAATCCTAAGAGACGGCCAGATCTAAGGCAAAAGATGCATTTATGAGGATTGAGTCGGATTCTATAGTAGTGACATCTTTCAAAAACCATTCGAAGGTGCGTAGCATGATCCACTCTCTTGCGAGAGTGAGCAGCAAGATCATCAAGGTAAGCTTTGACTATGTGTTTGAGGTCATGAAAAAGTGAAATTCATGGCTCATTGGAAGGTTGCTCTGGCGTTTTTCAGGCAGAAAGGCATTTTTCGGTATGCAAACCTGCCCCAAGGACATATGAATGTCATCTTATGTTGGTCTTTGGGTTTGATCTGGATTTGGTTATAGCTTGAAAATGCATCCATAAAAGAAAATATTTCGCTTCCCGCACACTCATCGATAATCTGATCACTGAAAGGCATGGGGAAGTTATCTTTAGGATAGGTCTTGTTCAGGTCGCAAAAGTCCATACACGCGCGGATGGTTCCTTTCTTTTTATTCACGGGAATGGGGTTGGATACCCATTCGGTCAAGGGAACCAGGTAGATAAAGCCGACATTAAGTAGCTTCTCTACCTCTGCCTTAATAGTGGGGGACTTCCTAGGATTAACAACTCTAAGATGTTGTCGAATGGGTTTAGCATCCAGGTAAGTCCTAATCTCATGGTCGACACTACGGGGGTCGATCCCTGGCATCTCTTTATATGACCAAGCGAATACGTCTCAAAATTCTTTGAAGAGGTTGGTGTAGATCAGAATCTCTTCTGGCGAACAATCTGCACCTATATTTACATTTTCTATCTTGCCAGGGGTACGATATATATTGATCTAGACGGTAGGAGAAATACTCACCATATTCCCTTCGGCGTAAATTCGAGGTTTATCAAGTGGAACTACGACATGACTGACTATATCACTCAAGGTAGATCTAAAATCATCTTGCTCAATTCTTTCAAGACTTGGGAGAAAATAAGATCGATGATGCATATTGTCCCAAGGTCTCTCGGAAACATTCATGGCTTCAAGGATGGCTTCGTCCGAAGGCAAAGTATTATCCAAGAAATCATGTGAACAAGATAACGAAGTGGCCCACACGGGCCTAAGAACTAGATCCTCCTCGATCGTCTGCAAGGGAACAGGATCGAGATCGGCAAAAGAGTCAAGGATAGCTTGATATGAAATATATGTTGCCCATAGTGGCATAGCCATGACAACATGCGACTGACCTTCAATCGACGAAGTCAGAGAAGGTAGGGTCCAAGGGTCACTAGAGTAAGAAGTGCAGAAAGGGATGGACTTCTCTACTAAAGTGGGCATACTAGACATGGCGTAAATGTGGCGAGTCGGTGTCGAGAAGTCGAAAGTACCCATGAGGGAAGAATACATTCTGACATCGATATTCTTAATTTTTGGCTGAGAATTGTCGACCACAGGGATCGATGGTCCAACAGATGCGTTCGGGCTAGAGTAAGCAAAGGATAGCTAGTCGATCATCACAATCTCCCCCTGATGATGAAAACAAAGCGTGCAGAAAATGGACGATAGGATGGCGACCATAGCATAGGTCCAATTGCGACCTAATAACAGGTTATAATTGAGAGGTGCATCAACTACCTCTACTTCCACCTCTATGGTCTTCCCACCTAACTGGACCGGAAAGGCGGGGAGAATACCATGAGGGCGGAAGGAATGATCGTTGAATGCACTCAACATGGTCGATGACGTTGAAAGGGTTGGAGAACCGATAGCTTTCCAACAGACTAAGGACATCACATAGTTGGCAGCACCTTCATCAATGACCGCTCGTTTGATGGTATATTTAGAATACTCCACGTGGATTTGGAAAGCCACATGGTAGGGTAAGCGAGTCTTCACATCCATGACATCAAACTTGATTATCTTCTAGCCACTAGGTTCTAGAGCTCCTATGGCAAAGAGTAAGGCATTCCTCTCTAATGGACACATCTAGAGTACCTCCAAAGCAGACATCACGCAAGGTGTTTGGCCTAGATCCTCAACAATAGAGTAGTTTTGGGTGGCTCTAGCATTAGGGCTATGGGTAGAGAACTTGAATACTCCTTTCAGAATACGAGGCGGTGGCTCTGGTTTCTCGATCTGTAAATTCATCTCCGTAGGCGAAGGAGGAGCTTCTAGGTTGGTACTAGCTTTTGAAGAGTCGTAATCTCGAGAGAAAGTGGCTATATCGATTTTTGCGTCAACCATATTGATACAAACACAGTCGCCATCTTGTGGTGGTGGGTTTTGACTCCCACCAGGCACATTTTCGGCGTTCGAAGAACTCGAGGCTAAGTGTTGGTTGTGAGGAAAAGGATTCGTTAGCACAGCAGGTGGAAGATTTAAAAGCCTTGCAGCCTCTGCAAGTTTGGGGCATAAGTGTGTGAGGTGATCATCGGTACAAAGTTTACAAGGAAACTTAACCTTACGCTTTTATTTATTGCCCTCTCCAGCATTATCGTTATGTTTTCCATTATTATTCTTGTCCTTGGGTTTATTCTTCCCACCTCTATGATTATTTTGACCTTTCCATTTATTTCCATCTGGTTGTTGGTCACCATTTGGGTTTTTCGACGACTGCACGGAATGTACATCCGCTGATTAGGTGGGTTTGGAGGATCCAAATGAAGATGGTCCTCCGGCAGACTTCGTTGTCGAGTCTGCAGACTTTACATTGGTGGACCCCACAATGCCATCGACATGGGGCCCAGGACTCTGTCTAGGATCATGAGTCGACCGCGGTGCGTCGGGAAGAAGGTGGTATAACATCCCAGACTGAGCATATATCAAATTGAATTGTTGGGCTCTAAAAATGGCCTCTTCCTCGTTGAATACCCCGGAAGTAGCAACATCCTTTGAAATATGAGCGTGAAAAGACTTTAAAAACCATTCTAAAAAAAATGTCGAGGGTATGGGAGTCTTAACTAATCGTTTTCTCCTATGCCATTCCTGGATATGGTCTGAAATGTGAGTGTCGGTACCCTGGCATAAAGTTGACAAAAGTTCAAGGCCAGCATCATAATGAATGGGTAGTTGAAAATGGTTAAGAAATGCTATCACTAACTGTTGAAAAGACCCATATGTCCCCCTAGGTAGCTCAATATACCATTGTGACGCAATCATGATAAGAGTGCGCTAAAACAATCGTAATCTAATAGAATCATGATTCAAAGAATTCGATGAGCACCAGAGGTGAAAAGTAGTGACGTGATCACCAGGGTCCTCGCCATTATCACCCTCAAACTTTGGAATGCCTGACGGAATCTTGGTGGGGACAGGGGGCCATGTGGGATCATGACTCACCAAATCATTCATTAGTTTAGACAAATCTGGTAGATTAAGCATGGCCAGAAAGGGAATACGGGGTTCCAACACCTGACCCCATCCTCCCGCAAAAAGACTAAGTATTAGGAGTCGCGTTCCATCTAGAATTCTGGTGAGGACCAGAACCTTGTCTGGAATTAAAAGACCCTCCTCCAGGCTGATTCGTGAAAGATGGATTGGGCATCATTCCAGCAGGAATGTTCTGATAAGGGTTATGAAAATTGCCCCCAATTGGATTAGCTCCAAACTGAGGGTTGTTAAAACTGCCTCCAACTGGATTAGATCTAGGTTGGGGAGTGCCCAAGACATAATACTGACCTCCTCCAGGTGGGAATCTAGAGGATTGAAGTGGATTCATTATGCCAAAAGTATTGGTCGAGTTTAGCACCGAGGGGATAGGTATATAGTGCAGAACTTGTCCGCCAGCTTGGTTGTTCCATCTAGCCGTAGAAGGATTAGATTCGGGGTTAAGGAAGGGGACACTTCCTACATTAGGATTCTCTTGGGGAACATGAGAGCTAACAAACGGAAAAGGAGTGTAAGGAGGTGTAGTTCCCCCAGGTCCAAAGCTGGCATTATGCCCAGCAGCTGGGATGGCAGTCAAAAACTGCGAAGTAAAACTCGACATACCATAAGAAAATGGACTAGTAGCCATGGGGATGGACTTAACATTGTAACTCGGTGAGTGGACAAAACCCCCAAAAGGGTTAGAGGCAAGAGACGAAGCATTGACTACGGGCTAAGCCATGGTACCGGTGTAGGCCTCCGACACTGCAATTGTAGCGGTTGCAGGTGTCGATGGAGTGCAATTAACTATAGTGGGATTGGGAGTCAATGAACTCCTAGTGTTCTGAAGACTAGACTCAGTACTCATCCTTGTGGAATCACAAGTCTGAAAAGTGGATGTGTGTGTACCACTCCTGATAACTCTACGCATTTTAGAAGGCAATAGCTCGAAAACTGGTGGTAACTGTAACAACCAACAGGACCTGCAAGGAAGCTGGTCTGACTCCATGACGACTTATGAATCTCAACAAATAAAAAGATATCCTAAGGCCAACTAGTAATCAAAGAGAATACCAAAAATTTAAATGGCCAATATGCATGCAAACGGGATAAAGTGGCTAAGTGGCCTCCCTCACTAAAGAAGGTATGCCTCGTCCAGGAGGGACTTGAGACTCCCTGCTAAAGTTTGGAGGTAACAGAATCATTTATAAGGGCCCTCGTAGGCTTAACAACCAGTTGGCCAAATCCCCCCGAAGAGGTAATCTTCCATAAAGGTTGTGCGGTGTCCGACCCATATCTGACCCAGGATACAAGCAGAATAACCCCTGCAAGTAACCCATGAGAAACCTAAGTCAAGCAACTAATCAACCACTGTATAACCGATTCACAGGCGAAAAATCATAAGTATGGATTACCGTATGGGCAGGGTAGCAAAGCCTGAAACCTTGAAAGTACAGCCTCTCACAGAGGTATGGATACTAGAAAGATCCCCAAATACAAATAAATCCACAGAAATATCTCTGACGCTAGGTGAGTATCCAGGGGTTATCCCTTCAACAAAATTCACGTGACCTCACGCTTAACTCCGGTATGAGCGGAGCCTCCTGATATTACCAATTATACAATGGATTTCTCAACTCCCTTTCTCAGACACATATGTTGATTTAATTGCCTTGGAGAAGTTTACTCACTAAATCATATTCCAAGGCACTAAATCCTAGGCTAGTTTGTGCACCCTAAACAATAAGATCGTTACCAATCAATTTTAGTTTAAAGTGTAAATTTTATTGGCCGTGATTACTCAAAAAGGTATGGAAATGAAACTCATGGTGTTATGACTCTGAATGAAAATAAAAATAGATATAATGCAAAGCCTAACTTTAACTTTTTAGTGAATGATATGCTAAATAAAAATAGTGCAATCTTCAATTTTAACTCTGCAACTCAGAAGTCAAATGCAATCTTTTTCTTAATGTGCTAAGCTAATGATAAAGGTTCCAAGACAAAAATACCAACTAATGAAAAATACCTATTTTTTTGTATTTTCAATGTATTAAAAAGAAAATGCATGGAGTGATAAGCGACTTGATATATAAATTCTACTATGTATAAAAGCAATCACTTAAGAAGAGTACCAGGAAGCTAAGCAGACAGCCCAACTACCAAGGACAAATCAAAAATGGAAAACAAAGAGAAAGACGTCGCCCAAAAATTCAACTCCAAACAGGTTTCCTGTCATCCCAAATAATCTCAACAGGCACCACAGAGACCTAAGAAGGCTCAGTGATACTCAAAACCTACCCAACAGTCACTAAACCAAGCAAGCAAGCAAGGGGAAGTGGTATACGCGATTGTTCAAGAGAAAAGGGCATATATATGCTTCTTGCAGTATATCTTTTAAAACAAGGCTAGGCAAGGATAAAAGGCTAAAAAACTCATACCCAGAGTGAACAGACTATGTCCAACTGTGATACGACAAGAAACACAAAGGAAAAAGATCAATGTAAGAAGAAAAAATACTTCAACCCTTAGAAATAAGATCTCTCCCTAGTGGAGTCGCCAATTCTGTTATAAGGGAAAAACTCTCTATGGCCAAGGGTAAACCACAACAGACAGGTATGACTGTAGAAATCAACTCAATTCCAACATGTGCTATATAAACTAATGTGAAATACGAGGAAGAATCCTACCTCAATCCAATCGTTTGATGTCGTTCCATCGTTGAGCACTTTGACCCAAAGCTTTACACCTACAAGAAGTTCTCAACAAACAAGCGATGCAAGTATATAGTGACAATATATAAAATGAGTTAGCACAATCCATTAATAAACATTAAAAACATGCCCATGGATGATAATCATATATTTGCAACATATCGATAGGACGGGAAAGGAGTATTTCTATTAATAATTGATCAATAGAAGTATCAACATTACAGACTTCTGTGTCAGCATGGTTCGAAACCAAGAAACCAAGTTCCTTCCAACTGGGT
>JASDQU010291414.1:0-14399 GCA_032191745.1 Picea mariana | reverse complement strand
TCGTGAATTTTTAAATCCCCTCAAGCTAGAAGGAGTCAAGACTAAGGCTCTGATACCACTGTAATGGTCTCACTAATTTTTTTGGTGATTTATTGCTTGGTTTATGATATAGGCATTTTGTCAAATAATTTAAATGCAAAAACTAACTACCCACAATGTCTTTGCTGCAAATTTTAATACTGACTAAAATGGAAGCTCTAATCATTCATTGTATTGAATGTCATAACAATAAATACATTCAAACTCCAATACACATAGAACGAACAAAGAAAAATTACAAGAACCTGATTTATTTAGTGGGTTGACTTAACAGAGCTGATTTATATATATTTCTAAAGTTGAAATCTGGAGCAGCATCCTCCATAGATATTGCAGGCTTGTAGAGGGGATGACTTGGGTCCAAAAATGATATGCAACAACTTCAGAAATAGAGGAATACACTGTAGATGATATTTCTCTTGATATTTTCCTCCAAACAACAGTAAGTCGACCTGCCCACACACAACAACAACTCTCCCACACAATGCAGCGATTCACCTTCTAGATCTCAGCCCAATAATGAACTCGTCCCACCACTGTAGTGAATTCACTCACACATAGATGGCACACAACATAGTAAATACTCAAACATCAGTGTGGAAACTCGACCCAAAACTGGGGATGGATGTCCAACCAAGGGAAGATACGCCCAGCAACAGAGAATACCTTTTCCAACACCGAAAATCGATCTCAATAAGCTCAAATCCAACCCCAATCTCACTAGGGTTACCCCCTACCAAAATGAGGGGTAACATGGGCTCCAACTTAGGGACATGTGCTCTTATTGGGAGTGCATGAGAAGCTCAGAATCTCATCATTTACAATAGGAATGACCTCCATATCCAACAAACACAACAAAAATGGATTTTACAAAGAAAAAGGAAAACCATATACAAAATCAAGTCTAGTGCAAGTGAGTTTATTCATGCTATACTACTACTCAAATGAGATTATGCTTTTCCTACCCCATTGTAGCATATATAAAATGCAGTTGCTAGGTGAAGTCGGTGAGCCAATGCAGCCACCTCGGCGTCTGAAATGTACAATGGCCTTTTCCCCTATGCTTCGTCATCATACAAAATAGAGAGATATTAAAATTTGAATGATTGTACAATGGAATCTTGATCAATGTTGGGCTATAGATGAACTTGGGCACCTGTAAATCAAGTGTGTCTTCRAGCATATGTGCATGTTGAGAAGAGCTGCTACATGCCTCTTCTATGTACTTCTAGATGGGACTACTATAATCATTGTTGAACCAAGAAATGTTTTCCTGCTTTGCCAACAGCTCCAATATCTTTGCCTGGTTGCCACTCTGGTTCCACATTCTACAAACAGATGTAATGCTTTTAGTTTTGAACTCTTTCTTTTTCATTGGAAGCAAAGTGTCACCTTTACCAAATAGATTAACTGCCTTTATTTTAATATATAAGATACATTCAAAAATCATTTCGGATACATAGACATTAGTATTGTCCATTCCTATGATCTTTCAGGTTATAGGCGAGTCCATTCCATCTTTCAAGGCATGTAAAAGAATAGAAGAAATTTCATTTTCTGCACCTTTTCCAGTACGGTTGCTAAGGATCAGATCTGCAACTTCATGCATTCTTGAGATGCTATCACATAATATTGACATAGATTGTGGTTTACTCTTGAAAATTTTGGTAAATACCTCATTTCCTAGATAAAAGCATACAAGGTTCATGTCATCATCTTGTATCACCTCTACAATGTTGTATTTATGATGCAAACTTGGTAGGAACATGCCATTTGCTATCATGTTCAGACAATACCTCCTAAAATATTGTATCCTTGCTTCTGCTAACTCATTCTACAAAGAACAGTTCTCATCAAGGACATTGTATTTCTGATGGATCTTCTTTACTAATGCATTCTCCAAGCTTCATTTTTTAAAACCTGAAGCCAAGATGTGAGCATAAGATCGATCCTATGTGTTATCCCTAAAATTTTCCCTAACTGCTAAGGACCAAGCTAGAATCATCTGTTTCATGATTTTCAGGGTATCAAAGTAAGTTGAAGGATAAAGGTTTGAGTACATTCATTTGAATCAGGGCATCAACAACAATCAACTTAGTCAAAGGCATTCATTCTGACAAGTTAGATAAATGGAGACAAAATAGATGAAAAAGAAGTCACAAGTTAACAATATGTTAACTTGTAAAGAAGAATTTCAGGTTCCAAATATCATTCAGAAACATGAAAGAATCACTCAAATGCAACTCCTAAAACAGATGATTCTAACAGCAAAATATTTACTGAAGTTCAAATGGAACAGGATAAACCAATGCTTTGGAAGAAGTTTCAAATGCATTCAAATAAGATAGAAGAAATAAAAGACATAAAAGAAAATAGTCTAACCATCAAAATGTTTCTTCATTGAGTGCAAAAAGTTGCAGGTTCCAGCTTTACAATTTTCCTTCAGCACCCTCCAAGCATTGAACCCTTACTCTCTTATTTGATCTTCCTTTTATAGATCAAGAGTAGTTACAAAAATAGATCCTAGATCCTAAGACATAGCTTCAGTTATATTTTACAAAATCGATCTCCTTAGCTATTAAATAACAATTACATTCTATTTCCATTCAATGTGTTGATAACAAAATCCTGGATCCTAAGAAAAAGATCCTCTATCATAGGACCATATCTTAACTCCTAAAATATTCCTTTGACCCTAACAAATAGGATCCACAACAAACGTTTCAAGAATACATATGTGGAAGACTGGACCTTCAAACTTGTACTTGATCATTGTAATTCATGATGTTGAACCTACTTGCAAAATAAGTCTTCATCCCCCTGTATTTTCTCATTATTATGTCAAAATAGAAGAGCTACAAAAAATCTTTGTTTTTTTGTAGCACAAACTCAAAACTAGAAATAACTTGTTTGTTTACAAAACCTTTGAGACCTTTTTATTCCTGAATAGAAGTTTGACCCTTAGACTTTTCCTGTTTTAATTTGGTTTTGAGCACAACATTAGACCAATATATTTTGGCATGCTTCTTTCTAAGTTCCTTTGAAAAATCACAGTATTTTTGGTACTTTTCTTTCAACTTTTGAACTTGCTATCCCCTAGCCTAGGGATAACTAAGGAGATGATGTCTCGAGGCCCACAGGTCCTAGACATGGAGTACCGAGAGCCAGATCGACTTGAGCATGGCCCTGGAGGGCCCATCCTTTTCCTCTCCAATGCCTCCACTTTGTCAGCAACATCATCATTCATAACATCGGCCTAGTCCTGCAACAAAAATGGGTCTTGCTCCATGAGGTAATGAGTTCGGGTATCATGGTATGTGTAACTTTGATTCTCAAAACATTTGAATATGTGCATTTAATTCTTTTTACTTCTAACATGTGCTTGGACCTTATGCTTTTCCACTTGACCACACCTGGGGGGGAATGACAAGATGCCCTAGTAAGCTGGTTCCCATAGGGTTTGAGTTGCCACCAGGGGTATTCATGAAAGGTCGTCGTCCATTCCCACCATACTTACCACTTTTCATCTTTTTCCCGCTCATCCATCCCATACACTGGTCCAAGCATTGGGTTTGCCAAGCTATCAAAGGCTTGTACCTTACCTTGTGGGAAGAAGGGGCTAAAGGCCCAGAGGGTAAAAGTAGTTGGAAAAAGATAAAAGCCAAAAGAATGAAACCTTCAGATGCTTCACCCAGGGATCCCCGAGAAAGAAATAAAAAGCTTCTTGGCAAGAAACAGAGGGACCCATAAAAAAAAAAAAATCAAAACCTAGTTGGAGAATAGGGGGTCTCATCACGAGCCAGCCTATTAGGTCCATGGCAATGTAGCGGTATGACACTACCATTCAGTTGGTCACCACGCTAGGGTAGTGGCTCTTGGTGGCATAGCCAAGAGAAAGGGGGTCTCATCACAAGCCAACCTTCTCATTTCCGTGAAATGCTTGTGGGTAACATTGTCACCATTGGTCACCACGTCAGGGCAGTGTCCCCTAACTAGTCTCTTGAAAGAAAAAAACAAATAATAATAAAAGATAAAAGGCATGAATGGGCTTGGAAACATTTACATCCATGACAAGGTGCAACTCACCCTCTTCAAAGGCACCCACATGTAAGCCATACATTTCCCCGTTATCACTGCACCCATTGTCCAGACATCCCTTACCACCTCATCCACTTACATGGCCTGGATTTGTCTTCACCCGAAAACCTTCCACATCCAATGAGCACTAGCCCAATAGGACATCCTAGTGTCCCCTCCAAACCTGGCTTGTAGAATAGCATAATGTCTTTGAGCACTTGTCCAGGAAAGGGGGTTTCATGCACATGTTTAAATAACTTGATGATTAGATGTGATTGGCATTGCTATGATTCTTGTGACTTATGAACCCATGGAGGGCGTACTTGTTGATGTTGCAGGGACACACCCGATGGGAAGGTACATATGGGGAGATGATTAGTTCAGACCTCCATAAGAATAAAATCCCACCAGATGGATGCTGAGACCCCAACCAGGGGAAAAGACAGATCAAGGGTTTGCTTCAAAGAGAGAGAGAGAGACATTCCACCAGGGACAACCTGGCAGGCCTGGAACCAAGGGGGTCTTGCCCTTTCCACCATGATGTAGGCCTTGGAAGTCCCATGACGTCACCCAGCGTTTTGGACACTTTGGAGGCAATTGTGTGCCAAGTGGCACGTGTGGTAGGATCCAGAGGCTCAAGGAGGCCTAACGTTTTGCTCCTGGAGGCCAATGTTTCCCTGAGAAGGCCTAACGTCACCCTAAAAGGGCATGACATCATCTTCACAGCTTGATTTAGGGTTTTATTTTGCATTTAATGTAAAAACTAGATATTACATGCAATTGGCCATGTTGGCCTTTTTGACCTAATTCTGGTCATTGATATTGTATAAATAAGGGTTTTAACCCTTGTATTATTCATCATCTTTCACTCACACTTGTGAGGACTTAAATTTGCGCCCTATGTGGGGTTACTTGGCTGAAATTTTAGGTGCACTTGTTGAGGAAGGCTAAAATTTGGAGTATTTTGGCAAGTTTCTTGGTGGAAGTGTTCAACTAGGGTTTTTCTTGATGATTCTTAATGTCTGCAATTCTTCTTAATTGAATGATTATAGTCTTTTTTACCTTGCATTTACATTAAAGATTATGAAATTGCTTGTTTAAACCCTAGGAAGTCTAGAACATGTTATTGTCCTAGCTTTAAAAAGCCTTCACCTACTAGATCTTGTCAAGACACCGATTTTCTTGAAGCATTTGCTAGGGCCTTTCCATTGCAACACCCTAATTTTATTTGCTTCATCTTATCCGTTTTTGCTTCATCATTGAGTTAAAGAGGGAGGAAAACCTACCAAGGCCTCGGGTTACCTACACCTTAGTAGCTAGTTTCCCCTAGGGTTTGATAGTTGGAGCCTTGGGTTACCAACACTCCAACTATTTATCTCTCTTGTCTTTGACTCTCCTACTATCATCATTTTCCTTCAACATTTTCTTCCATATCATTGACTCCATTTTCCCTAAAAGCACTAGTCTAAGACTCCTTATTGAGTGATTGATCAAAACAACCATCAAAACCTATACTCTAAGAATTTCACTAACTACTTCTAACACTAGAATAGACTAACCTAATAACATTATACTTGTTGTTACTAAAGTAAGCCACATTCATACATTGCAGCATTAAAAGCTTCTAAAAGCAATTGAAAAGGTTGATTAATGCATTGCTTTGTTTGCTTCTAATAAATGCTAGTATTATGTTGTTAATGGTTGATTATTCTCAGTCATTTTGAAGTTGTTTCAAGGCACTTATTGTGAAGTATTGCCTCATAAATATTGTTGTTGTAATTTTCTGTTTACTTCATCATTATCAGCCAATTGCTTTTATTGAGAAAGTCTATGGTTTTATGAAGTGTTAACCAGCAAGTTGTACTTGCAATATATATAGTTTCTTGTTGCTTTGTTCCGGGAAAGTACATCTTGATATATTATCACTTCATTGGTTATAAACCCGGGACTTTCTGATCAATGGTGACTTGTGAGAGGGGACCTTTTATTGGCCATCTTGACCTTGCCTTCTCAAAACCCCAGGTCACCAGGGACGTCTCCCTTGGGCCTACAACCCTAAATATAAAGAGGAATCCTATTGAGGTGACAGTGATAGGATAACCTCAAGTTACACCAATTTGCTTTCCATTTACCTTTCCTTTCATCAAAGTACAAATTGTACGATAACAGAACTTTCTCCTGTAGCTTAGCATTCCATACCTCATGTCTTCGATTTTGCTGCGTTATATCTTTAATGATTGTCTTAAATTCCTCAGGCCTTTGTCTTTCTAGCACATCCTTTGTTTCATCCATGTCTTCATCTTGGTCTTCTTTAGATGCATACCTATTTAAATCATTGGAACGTTTAGATTTTCTAGGCCTTCTTTCGTACTTATGTCCCTTTGAGGATTTTATTTCAACAATGTCCTTTTTCACATGTTTAGGTATGCTGGAAGTCCCCTTCTTCATGCAGGTTTCTGGTAGCTCATCTATCGTTAGAATAAAAGAAGGGTTTTTCTCTGTCTTGTCATCCAACTGGGGAAATTCGTCTTCAAATTCAACCTTTCTCCCTTTATCCTTTCTGGTCTTTCTCATGGGCATTTCCTTCAATGTTTTAATTTTATCCTTTCTTTTATGGGATCTTTTATGGGGTCTCATCATCTATGACAAACAATTTCTCTTTCTTTAGAGAAGGTTTGAATAAAGATTTAGAATTGAGTCTCATCTTATTTGTCGGTCTAGTTTTGGGTATGTTGGGACAGTCTACAGGATCTTTTCCTTTGTTCCTTCTGCTTTGTCTTACCTTTCAAGACTTCTCTATTTGTATATCATGGATTTCTTGTATAGGCTTAGTTTTTATCTTTTGAGATTTCTGTGTCATTTTCCTAGTCCTCCTCCTGGTATAAACCCTATCACATACCGCAAACCCATGTTCTGGTGAAGATGATTCGAATTTCTTCTTAGCTACTTCTTCCTGTTGTAGGGCGAGATTTCTTTTGCTCGATCTGCTCTCTCTTGTTACAAGGGAGGTTTTTTCTTGCATCTTTATTATATCCTTCGATGTGTTTCCCATTCCACTTGAAACCCTAGTTTTCTTGACAAGAGGTGTTTTAGGTGTTTTTGAAACCTGTTCTTCAAACCCTAAAGAAGATAACAGTTGTTCCCATGACACTTGCAATTCACTTAATGCATAGATAACCATAATTTTGATATGACCTTGATGAAATAAATTTTGATAAGACCTTGATGAAATAAACTTTGATGATCATTTTGAGGATGGATCTGTATCCTCTTTGCCATCTTTGTCAAACTTTTCAAAAGATAAAATGGCAGATTCATTTCCTTATCTCCATTTAAATGCATCAAAAATCGTTTGTGATAGAAATGAATGGTAGAAAACCTAACTTCACAAGTTATGTATTTTTGGACGACTAGTAAGATACTCTGCCATTCCTTCTTCAGCCATTTATTTGGGATACCTTGAATCCAATCTGGATTATGGTGTTCTGCTACTAAAAACTGGTTGCACAGATCTGTAGAGAGTTTTCCCTTCTTAAACCATCTTTCACCTTTTACAGGCAAACCATAGGTTGTTGCAATTGAATGCTCTATAACATGAATAATGATATCTCCCACCTGGATCTGGAAACCATCAAAGTTTTTAACAAATAACATTGAAATTTCTGCATTGTGCCCCTAAAAAGCACACCACAACCTAAACCATTCTCCCTGAACAAATTTTTGCATTATTTATGGGCAAGCTTCTAATAGCTCAATTCCCTCTGGTTCTAATCGAAGAATTTGACCACCTTTTTGGGCGACATATTGCTTATTGCAAACTCTGTTAAACCTGTGACACTTAGGTTTTACTTTTCTGCAAATAAGTTTCAAAAAGAGCCTGCAAAGAACAACTAACACATAAGATTTTTTGGGTTGCATACGATAATAATTTGCATTTCCCCTTATTACAAAAACTCTTTAATGCTTCAAATTATGATTTGGAATGTTTTACGTCGTGACCCGACAACTGAGCTTGATGGAAGTACAAGTCGATTCAAACTCATATTCAATAAATCATGTTAAGGGTGAAATAATCATTTAGATATGATATAATTAAATATAACAACCATTTGCACGATACCCTGCATGATTTCAGAATTGTTATCACGATCTCCAGATTTTGAACGCATTTGTAGTAATGATGTTTTTATGTGCTACAAGAATGGAAAAATTCTTGCAGCGAACCTCTTTATTCTTCACACCTTGGGAAAATGCCCTTTAATTGGAAATGTAAACCCACAAATCTGATGTGACACATCTTATTTTATGCAAATATTTCTAGACACAGCTTATAAAAAGAAAATGAGGATGAATTTTAAGTAAAGGCAATCACACCAAAAATGTACAACAAACAAAGACAAATTATGTTTAGAGAAAGGCTTATGATTGGATAGACTAAATTTTAGGAACAAGAAGGTAGAAACAGGTTTAGGGACTAACACTGTCTCCATCTGGGGATAATGTTCTCCTTGTGAGACATTAAGAACAGCAAACCAATTCCTTCCTTTCCAATTCTATCATAGGAACCTATAACCTACAACCTTGCTATGTTTATATGTTTTGACATATGCCTTATTATAGGCAATCCATTCTGCAAACTAAAATACCCAACTGCAACAAGTCTAACTATACACTAGTGTCTCCATTGGGCTATGGAGTCATATTTATACTAATTTGTTCAAACACACCAACATGAAACAATATGTACAAGCTAAATTAATTCTGACTCACTAAGTAAAATAATGTTTCAGAAAACATCCATTGACTGGGCCTCCAAATATCTCATTGTCATCCAAATTTTGTAAGACAAAAGTGTTGTTGTTCAAAACTTTGGCTATTTTGAATGAGCCAAACCACAAATTATCAAACTTACCATGTGTTCTCTTTTGGCATCCCACCTCAGAACAAGGCCCCTTGTTTGAAAACTGTCCTTCTTAGTTTTCTTGTCAAATGTTATTTTAACCTTGCTCCGATAAGCCTCAAATTTTTCATTTAACATTTCTCTCCTCTGTTGAACCTCAATGATTTGAACAATCCTCCTTTGAATATTATTAGGTTCTTCCAATTCTTCTTGCAGAAACTTTAGTACGGGTAAACCAAATTGGGTTGGGAAAATAACATATGTTCCATAGACTAACTGGAAATGAGAAGTACCAATTGACTTTTTGGTGCTAATTATGTCATCCCATAAAACATATTTCAGTTTAGATTTCCATCCCCTTTTGTTTTTTCCTAGCAATTTTTTGATAATTCCAATCAGGATTTTGTTGGAGGATTCTGCCAATTCGTTACCCTGTGGATAATATGGAGTAGAATGTGCTAGAGTAACATTATATCTTTGACACAATTCAATCATAGCAGCATATTTAAATGCATGAGCATTATCTGTGATTAATTTTCTAAGACAAACAAATCTAGAAAATATATTTTCTTCTAGAAAATTTATAATTACCTTATCTGTTGCATTTCTAATCGGGGTGGCCTCAATCCATTTCATAAAGTAAACCCTATAATTTTGGCCCTGATGAAGGAGACCTCCAAATGATATGCTGAAGATGTCGAACTGTAGATCGGGAAGCGTAGAATCCCCTCCTGAAATCTCAAACTGAAATACCAAGGGAAACTCCTCCAAATGTTGAATCCTCCAATGGAGCTGCACCCTCCTAAAACTGCCAAACCCTAGAATTTCGGCCTTGATGAAGGAGGCCTCCAAATGCCCTAAAACTTTTTAGAAAGATAGATCAGGACACTACAAGTCACTAGGTGAAGTCTCAGGGTCAGATCTGATGTATAACCTCCTCAAACGGAATAGATATGGATCTCCAAAATGTCCTCTATAATGTCCCCACTTTGGGACATCATCACAGTGCAGAGGTTTATGATGACTAGAGTAGCCAGATGGATGTTATAGCGAGTACAGGGGTTATTGAGAGGCATTGTGGGGTCCATCTTGCATTACTCATCCTATTTCATCACTATGAGCCATTCTGCACAGATTGGCTTTGGTTCCGTGGCATTCCAACGATTTCCATGGTTTTGAGTATTTTTGGCTATAAGTCAATTAAATTCATTGAATAGGTCATTTTGGGCACTATACTTGGAGGAACCTCTTAGTGTAATAGCTCATTGGAATCGGGAGGAACAACACTACAGGATAGGATGACGAGAAGTGATTTTCAGTGGCCAGGGAAGCCACAAGAAGAGATAAGGTGTTTTTCAAAGGTAAAAAGGTTAATTAATTAATGAAAGTGATTTAATTAATTAATTAAATATTAATAAAATGAAAGTCACTTTGGAGGGACAAGGGGAGAAAAAAGTATAAAGGAAAGGCAAGGGCCTCTACTCATTCATTCATGTATGTCTATCATTTTGATATTTGGCTTCTAGCTAGAGGGCCCATCTCTTGGGGGTTTTGAGGGTTTTGACTTAACAAACCCTAGAGGACGATTCGGTGATGAAAGATTCCACCTAGCTTGTCCCAAGCTTGGTATCGGAGATGCAATACTCTCCCACACCATTCTAGTTCCATATCTACTCAGTGTAGGAGGGTTCTACACCAGCCACAGGCACAAGAAGAGAAGGAGGGCGCACCATTGGGGGTTTCCAACAAGGAGGGCGCACCATTTATTGAAGGAAGGTTTGTTAGAGGAGTTTGAGGGATCCCTTGGAGATTTGAGTACTTGGGTTTTAATTGCAGGGCCTTGGCCATGATTTCTAGTGCCTCTTGAGAGAGTTCTATGGTACGGATTATTTTCTAGAGCATTGGGACGAATTGAAGGAGGACATTTTAGAGATCCAAATCTATTCCGTTTGAGGAGGTTATACATCAGATCTGACCTTGAGACTTCACCTAGTGACTTGCAGTGTCCCGATCTATCTTTCTAGCAATTTTTAGGGCATATGGAGGCCTCCTTCATCAGGACCGAAATTCTAGGGTTTGGTAGTTTTAGGAGGGTACAACTCCATTAGAGGATTCAACATTTGGAGGAGTTTCCCTTGGTATTTTGGTTTGAGATTTCAGGAGGGGATTCTACGCATCCCGATCTACATTTCGACATCTTCAGCATAGCATTTGGATGTCTCCTTCATCATGGCCGAAATTATAGGGTTTGACAGTTTTAGGAGGGTGCAGCTCCATTGGAGGATTCAGCATTTGGAGAAGTTTCCCTTGGTATTTCAGTTTGAGATTTCAAGAGGGGATTCTACTCATCCCGATCTACAGTTCGACATATTCAACGTATCATTTGGAGGTCTTTGACAGTAGAGCCGAATTATTGAGGGTATTCAGGGTTTCAGTAGGGCGTGGCATCTTCCATCTTGGGGGGGTTAGCATTTCTTACGGCCCAGATCTACTCTTGCATTGGTCTTCAATGAGTATTCGGCCTTCGGGGTCTTATAGTATCTTCTATTGGAGCATTTTGTAGCAGCTTCTATCTTCTTTATTGGAGTCATCTGTTGAGCATTCCAGATCGGCCTTCTCATTGTAGTAGGTTCTTCTATTTATGAATAAAAGCAGATTTGAGATGTTTTGGCTTGTCTATCATGTTATTGATCTTGCATATGGTTGAGGTATGTTCCATGATTGTATCTCCTTGTTTATTACTGCAAACACACATATAAACCATCACTATAACTCTAAGCATAACCTAAAGGATCACTGTAAGCAAAGTGTTTGACGAAATACCACAACCAATAAAAGTTTTAAAAGACATCCAAAACCGTGGTGTTCCTGGCATAATGGCTTGGGAACATTACATATTTCAGTTTATAATTCCATCCCCTTTTGTTTCTTGCTAGCAATTTTTTGATAATTCCAATCAGGGTTTTGTTGGAGGATTCTACCAATTCGTTACCCTGTGGATAATATGGAGTAGAATTTGCCAGAGTAACATTATATCTTTGACACAATTCAATCATAGCAACATATTTAAATGCATGAGCATTATCTGTGATTAATTTTCTAAGACAACCAAATCTAGAAAATATATTTTCTTCCAGAAAATTTATAATTACCTTATCCGTTGCATTTCTAATCGGGGTGGCCTCAATCCATTTCATAAAGTAATCAGTGGTTGTCAAGATCCATCTTTTCTGTCCATCGAAGGGAGGATGAATTTCTCCTATGAAGTCCAATCCCCACTGCTGGAAAGGGCCATTTGCTATGATTGGATTTAAGGGAAAAGAGCGTAATTCTTGTGTTCCAACAAACATTTGGCACTGCTCACATGCTCTAATTTTAGCAAATACATCAGAAAATATAGTGGGCCAGTAGTACTTAGCTCTAAAAATTTTAGATGTTGTGGCTTTCCAGTGTTGGTGTCCTCCACAAACACCTTTATGAAGGTCAATCATAATAAAATTTGATTCATCCTCATCAATACATCTCAACAAAATACCATTGGAATCCTTCCAAAACAAATTCTGATTAATAATGCAGTATTTCACAACCTTTAGCTTGAGAGATATGCTTTTAGATTTATCAAAATCCGATGGACAGTGAAAATTCTGCAAAAATAAACTATGTCTTTATACCATGATGAGCAATGATACTTGCCCAATATCTGCAAACTTTTGTATTTATCTTGTGATACTGGAACAACTCACTGATTTTGAATATAGTTTAGTCCAAGAGCTTTGCAATTTGAGTCAGCAAGCAACCTTGCCAAACCCTGCCCTTTGATCAACTTGGTAGGTTTGAGTTCTACATCATATTCTAAGAGTTTTGTTATCCACTTACCCCTATTTCCTTTGTTGTCTAGCTACACAAACATATCTTTCACATTGTTGCTAGAAACAAAGGCAATTATCTTAGAATGCAAAATATAAACTCTGAAAGATTTCAATGCCTTCACCAAGGCATAAGCCCGTTTTTCCAGTATGTTATACTTAAGTTCTGCATCTCTATGGGATTTGTTGAAGAAAGAAATGGGTTGTTCATATCCTTCTTCATTTTTCTGCAACAGTACAACAACAATTGTTTCTTCAGAAGCAAAAGAGAAGATCAAGAACTCCTTAAAATAATATGGACTGATGAGGACAGGGGCTTCAATTAAAGCTTGTTTCATTCTTTCAAAAGATGACTTAGCTTCATGTGTCCACTTGATCTCAGCATCCTTCAACATATTCATAATGAGCTTAATATTTTCAACAAAGTTAGGTATGAATCTCCTTAAAAAGTTGATTCTACCTATGAAATATTGTATGGCTTTTTTGTTTCTAGGAATATCAATCTTTTGAATAGAATTCACCCTCTTAGGGTCTATTTTGATTCCTCCTACAGATACAATATGACCTAGGAGCTTTCCTTCATGCATAGAGAAATGAGATTTCTTTGGGTTTAAAGATATGTCATACCTTCGACATTTCTCAAATGTTAGCTTGAAGTGTTGCAAGTGTTCATCATCAGATTTTGAGAAAACAGTAATGTCATCAAGATATATCACTATGAATTTGTCCTTTTCTCCAATGAATGCAATGTCCATTGCTCTTTGGAACGTAGCCCCTGCATTCATCAACCCAAAAGGAAAGTGTTTAAGATGTTAATGTTTATGTCATTATTATAGTTCTTTGCATTTCAATAGATAATAGCAACATAAGAACAAGATCACTGAGAAATACACATTCACAAGAGACACAACATTTGTCTTGGGAAACCCTCTAGGGGAAGAAAACCCAGCAAAAACTTCTTTATCATAAATTGTCAATACAATGTCAAGAGATAACTCAAACCAATACAAAAAGTCCTCTCCAAAAGATGCGCCACTCTTCTCCCTCACTCCTTTGCCGGTAACAGATCAGAACTTGTCTCTCAAACTAAGCAAGTGAGTTGTTTTCAAATGAGGTGCTAGCCTCCTTTATTTATACAAGTTCTGGCACGTGTGAAGTGTCTCTTCACTGGCAGGGCCGACTTCTCAATCTAGGTGGGTAAACCCACCTTTATTATATCTATGGGTCTTCTTATTAACTGCTAGGGCCGACTTCTTATTCTGCCTATTATAATTGTCTGTTGACCAATCCGCAAAAGGGGATTTGGTCCTAATACAATTATCGACATGATTAATCCACAATGGGGATTAATCCTATAAATAAAACAATAATAATAATAAGAATACTCTTTGCAGTTACATTATTTCAACACTCCCCCTTAACAAGAAGGGTATTCTTCAACAGCATCAGGCGAGAGAGGTCTGCATCATCAATGGCATCAGGAGGACAGTATCGTCAATATCATCTTGAAACATTGG
>JASDQU010291412.1:0-14399 GCA_032191745.1 Picea mariana | reverse complement strand
TAAATCGCCCATTTTGGTTCAAATCCGACCGCTGTGAGATTACTAATCTTAAAACTGCTACGTGATCAATTTAAACTTGTCATATATGATCCGTGTCAATTCAAAACTGTCATTTGAGCGTGACTGACAATTTAATTTCATAATTTCACAATTTCATAATTCAAAACGCCATTTAAACATGACTCATGGATTTTGAATATACGCGCTATGCTACTTCATCAATTTAAAATTGCCATTATATATGGTTCTTGTCAATTCAAGACAGTCATTTGAACATGACTCAGGACAATTTCTTTGATTCAAAAACACCATTTAAACATGGCTAGTGGCTTAAGATACGAAGATTGATAAAATAACTACTTAAACCACAAAGCATAGAAGCAAAGCAAAAAAATGAAGGGTAAGACCCAACAAAATTTTAGGTTTTTTCAAAGGTTTTACATACTAAAGTGATTTTTTTATATTTTTTTAATTTTTTAAAATTATTTTTTCACATATCTGATGGGTTGTTGAAACCTACTTCTTATTGCCGGCTCAGGAAAAAGATTTGAAGTTTTTCAAAGGTTTAATATTATTATACTTTTGAAGTTTTTTAAAGTTTAGATTTTGAAGTTTTTTAAAGTTTAGATTTGAAGTTTTTCAAAGGTTTTGCAATGTTAAAGTTTTGAGTCATTTTGATTATTTGAGTGCACAATTTTTGAGGCTGTATTACATGCTTTAACCTCAAGTTTGCATCGAAGCCAGGAGGGTGGTGGCATTAATAATTCTTTGGCTGTTTATTGGAGTCTATGCACACATCTTCACTGCAGTCTATGCTCTGCTCACCATACATCGTCACTGCCACCTACTTGATCATCTTTTCCCCACCGTTGTTATTCAATTTCTGGCCCTAACACCTGTGTGGCTTGGCCAACAAGCAACTACACTGTTATGTCGACTTCATTCTTGTTTTCCTCATACTAAATCGATAGTTTCAGATGCTTGTTGATGATATTCGCTATTTCCATTGCCCTGCAGGCTCTGCCCTCTTGATTCCGCAAAGTATGTTTGTTTTTGGATGTGATATCCCCCTGCATTTCGGATTATCAATGCCACCAGGCATCTCGTTTCGGTTCATCCCTACGGCCTACAACTGTTCATCTTTCACACTTTTAAATAAGGTATTGAACTCAGATGAAATTCTCACATCCATTCAATTTATACAGTGCATAATCTTTGGATGATCGATTTTCATGGTCATAACTTGTCTAAACACACAAGATATTTCACTACTGGCATATAACTTTCACAAAGTCCACACCACTCTATGCATGATCATTCTAATAACTTTGTGAATACTTATGTTTGGGATGCTCTAAATTTGTATAATGAATTGTTTTAGCATAATGTGATAGAGGTGATTTTAAAGCTAATGTCCTAAAGAAAATGCTTTAAACGATGGTAAAATTTTCTCCTTGTTCCTTTATGTTGGATCATTGTTTCATGATTATAGGATTGCTCTAGTACACCACTGTTATTGTGCTTTAAAAAATTGATATGGTCATGCCCTTTTTTAAACTACTGTGCATTTTGAGAGAGAGATCATTCACTTCTTGATGTGATCTCAACATTGTCTATGCAAACTTTTGAGAATTTGGAACATCAGTTATGTTATTCATTATGGAAGTAAGATTGTTTCTTGTTAGATGTTAAATAGGGGTCTTTACCACTCAGAAATCAAGTTTTCAGAAGCCAAATTAATCATATGATTTTTTTTTGTCATGCTTAAATCTTCTTACAGTTTTTTTTGTCATGCTTAAATCCCCTTCATTCTATTTCTAATAGCGTCAATGCAAATTGTTGGAAAGTAATATGGATACTCGGAATGTGTGCCTGCAGGCCTGTAATCGACCATGATTTTTGCTACTTGGGATGAAGATTAATACCTCCAACATGTGAATCTGTATGGACTAACGTTCTCCCGGCTATGATCTTCATGGTGGCTTTCCTTTTTAATCAAACCGCATTGTTCCCTCCAAATCATATATTCTGTGGAGATTGCTTCTTCAGATGATAGTGTTGCTTTTATATTACAAATGCAAGGCAAGGAATGAGCACACGAGGAGGAAAGGAAAGACGCACCCTGTGAGGAGACCTACAGAAACTCAGTGACGTCATTGAGGGATTTTTTTTTTCTTTCAATAAATTTCAATTCACGTTGCCGTGGAAACCCTAATATTCAATTAGGAAATAAGTAACAACGAAATATTTCAAAATTAAGTTGAATTAAACTTCCACCCCTAAACCTTAATTTTAAAGTGAGAATGCCACAATGCCATTTAATTATAATGCCACGTTTCCTGAATGAAACCCAATTGATAGGTTCAAAGGTAGAATCTATGTTTCTGCACGTTCCAATTCTAAAAAGGGATATATAACATATTTACAGGATGGATAGAGACAACAAAAAAATTCATAAACGCATACAAAGGTCAAGCAGATATATCTTCTAGAAGAGAGGGAAGAAACAAATACGTTAGAGACTGAACTTACTGGAAATCTAATAAAATGAAGAATATCGATACAACATCTAGCAATTACTTCATCTATATCAAAGTAAAGTTGAGATTATAGAATTCAATGAATATTCACAATTCCATCCTAGAAATGTACTCAGTACAAGGAAAGAAATGACCACATCTCATGAGGTGACAAATGGATTAATCAATTGTCCTTAGTAAGCCAATCCATGGGCAAGACTTAATTCCAAGAGTCATCCATGGATGTGCTGACATAAATCAAAATTTATAAACCATTTCTAGATAACAAATGGTAGACATGGTATTCAAACTTTTGAGTTTTCCTTAAAGTAAAATCGAGTATAAGTAACTAAATCTTAGAAGTCTAAAGGTGTTGAGGCATTGACCCAAAGATTTATGAGGATAATGAGATAGTTACTGCCTTGAGGATAATTCTCCTCTAACACAGTACCACATGAGTATTGTTTTGCCTATAAATAACTACAAAAACATTACAAAATCTATAAAAAAATTACCTCGTTCACCGATGGAAAGAAATAATCTATTGAATATTGTAACATCTATAAAAAAAATTAAATTGATATTATCATTTGTAGAATATTACTTCATATAATTAATCAAGATGCACTTTTCATCAACCCATATCACACTTCTCCTTTTCAGCTATATATCAATGTATCTCTTCCCATATATGATGAACAAATGAACAATGAACTTATGGACTCTTGGATCCAAGTCTACATGTTTGTTTTCAAGCATGTCTTACAAACCAATCCTATTTTCAGTGACTTACAAACCACATGATAACTCAATGTTTGTTAACGCTACATCGGTAGGTATTTGCTACCATGTAGCCTTGTTATGTTTCTGGCTGAGTATATTGGAATTGTTTTGGAATCAAATTAGAGTATGAAATTTGATTTTTAATTAACTTTATATAAAACAACTTTAAATTAATTTGAAATAACTTCAAATTAATTTGATTTTCAATGTATTATTTTTAGAAGGTCATATGTTCAAGGGTAGAGTATGTGTTATATTTGCAAATGTGGAAACACAAATATTATGTGATAATCAACAATCACACACATATTATAAACATAGAGATTTTGCGTGGTTCACCCAAACATCGGGCTAATTCCACCAAGCAAAGGTATCGGTTGTCTTATTATTCAGATCATAGAGATTACATCAGCTCACTCACTCTCCTCATCCTTGTACACTATTTCCTCAATTCCCCTTTATGCTTCAACGTGCTTACATCAATAATGAACAGAATTAGATTAGCTACATAACTATTTTCTAAACTTGTGCGTTCATACCAAATTGGTAGATTTGGTTGAACGGGCTACTACAAAATAGGTTCCACTAAATCTGCTCATATCTACCGAATCTGGGAAATTCGTTGGCATATTCAACAATCTCCACCTTGAAAACAATTAACCTGATACCTTGCTCCTTCCTTTTGTTCATCACCTTTTTTGCAAGCTAAGAGAAGCCAAGCACCATCATAGCTTCTATAACAATATTGGTTTTTTGAACATGTCTGTGTAGTTCTCTTTTGTATGCACTTTCTCAAGAGATGCTCCACCTTCATCGATGGCCTATATTACAAAACGGTACTTGATAGGTATATGTTTTTTTTTACTGTGATAGGTTGGATTCTTAGCCAAGTGAATAGCACTTTGACTATCACAAAGTAACTTTAGTTTGTCTTGCATCCTTCCAAACTCACCAAATAAACCTTTCAACCAAACTACCTCTTTGCAAGCATGTGAAGCAGCTATGTATTATGCTTCTATAGTGGATAAAGAAACAATGTTTTGTAGATTTGACATCCAACTAATGGATCCACCTGCAAGAGTAAAGACATACCCTGAAGTTGACCTTCTCTTGTCCAAATCACTTGCAAAATCAGAATCAGCATATCCACAGACTAACTCATGACCAATGTTATAGTTGATATAGTAATCACTTGTGCCCCTTAGATACCGAAGCACCCATTTCATTGATGCCCAGTGCTCTTTACCTGGATTTGCCATAAACCTGCCGACAACCCCAACTGCGTGTGAAATGTCTGGCCTTGTACTAACCATCGCATACATTAGACTTCCTACTGCATTGGCATACGGTATTTGAGACATATATTCATTTTTTTTCTTTTGTACTAGGACATAAACTTGAAGAAATCTTAAAATGGGAAGCCAAAGGGACTAAAACTGGTTTCACATTGTTCATACAAAAAATCAAAAGTATCTTCTCAACATACTTCTGTTGTGACAACCAAAGCTTACCATTCCTCCTGTCTCTGAATATCTCCATTCCCAAAATTTGTCTTGCTTTTCCTAGATCTTTCATATCGAACGTCCTAGCCATTTGAGCCTTTAACATGTTGATATCAGTTATGCTTTTGCTTGCTAAAAGCATATCGTCAACATACAATACTAAGATAATGAATATGCCATTATTCAATTTCTTAAAGTAGACATAATGATCATACTCACTCCTTGCAGAATTCTGGCTCACCGTGAAAGAGTCAAATTTCTTGTACCATTGTCTAGGCGACTGCCTCAGACCATACAATGATTTCTTGAGCCTGCAAACAAATTTCTTGTTACAATTCTAAATGAACCCTTCAGGTTGTTCCATGTAAATTTCCTCATCCAAATCTCCATGTAAGAAAGTAGTCTTAACATCTAGTTTCTCCAACTCCAAATCTAGTAAAGCAACCAATGCTAACACAATTCGAATTGAAACAGACTTAACAAATGGTGAAAAAATCTCATGAAAGTTAATACATTCTTTCTGAGAATATCCTTTCGCAACCAACCTTGCTTTGTACCTTTCCACCTTATCATCAACACCCTTCTTCAACTTGTAGACCCACTTGCAACCTATAGTTTTTCTGTCTCTTGGAAGTTCTACCAGGTCCTAGATGGAATTCCTCTCCAATTCCTTCATTTTATCCTTCATTGATTCTTTCCATTATCATTGTTAGAACCCTTCACTACTTCCTGATAGCACGAAGGTTCATCATCAATAGTACTTAAAGAAACTAACGAAACAAAGTCATCATACTTTCTTGGAGGATTTCTGAACCGCATAGACCTCCTTAGGGAAGTTTGTGGCTCATCCACATTCTGTTGATTGTTATCATCAACCATGTCTTCCTCTACAGGAATATCTAAATGAACATCTTCAGAAGCTTGTTCATGTTCACTTTCATTTGTATTTGAACTGGTTTCAAACTGAATCTGTTGATACTTAGGTACTTCTTCCTGTTTCATTTGAACGTCTACATTTGAGTTGATGAGAGATGATTCATCAAATATTACATCTTTGTTAATGGTGATCTTGTGAGTAGTAGGATCCCACAACCTGTACCCCTTAATACCATCACCATATCCAACAAAGATAAGCCTTTTTTATTTTGGATCTAATTTAGAACGTTGATGTTTTAGAATGGGAGCATAGGCTTCACAACCAAAAACTTTAAGATTAGAATAATTACAAGGGTGACCTTTCAATACCTCTTCAGGAATCTTGCATTCTATTGTTGTTGATGGTGATTGATTCACCAAATAACAAGTTGTAGTTACTGCTTCTGCCCATAGTTACTGTTGCAAATTGGCGTTACTAAGCATATTCCTTTCTCTCTCTAGAAGAGTCATGTTCATGCATTCAACAACTCCATTTTGCTGAGGAGTATAGGCAGTGGTTTTATGCCTATCAATCCCAAACTCCTTGCAATAGTTCTCAAATTCCATTGATGTAAATTCACCACCATTATCAGTTCTTAAACATCTAATGGACCTACCAGTGCTCTTTTCCACTAAATCTCTAAACTGCTTGAAAATTGTAAATACATCAACTTTACTCTTTAACATATAAATCCACACCTTCCTAGATAAATCATCTATAAAAGTAACAAAATATGATGATCCTCCATACGAAACAGTAGGGGGTGGTCCCAAACACCAGAATAGATATAATCAAGGATTCCTTCACTAGTGTGTCTTCCGGTTTTAAATATCTGCCTATTCAGTTTTCCATAAATACAGTGCTTGTATAAATCTAACTTTAAAGACTTTAGACTAGGAAGTAACTTGCGATCAGATAATACCTTTAATCCTTGTTCGCTCATATGGCCCAACCGTTGATGCCACAGTCAAACAGAATCACTATTGTTCTTAGATACCGTTGTTGCATGATCTGACTCAGTTCTTCCTTTTAACAGAAACAGGTTACCAACATTCTTCGCTTTCATAATCAGTAGGATTCCTTTGTAGACTTTCATAACTCCACCTTGAATAATACTATTATATCCTCCAGTGTCTAAGACTCCCAAATAAATTAAGTTCCTCCTAAGCTCAGGTACATGTCTCACATCAATTAGTATTTTAACAGTTCCATCAAACATCTTAATTCGAATGCTATCAATTCCCACAACTTTACACAAGATATCATTTCCCATGTAAAATATTCCATCATCTATAGATTGGTAAGTAACAAACTAGTGTCTATCAAGACACATGTGATTTGAAGCACCAGAATCTAATAACCATTGTTGATCATGACGTGAACCAATACTAATTGATAAAACTTCATCAGTCATACCTAAACCTATTGTTGAACCTGTTTCTATTGTGTTTGTTTCCTTCATCTCTTTTGGAGGGTCTTCTTTGGAGGCTTGTTGTCTCTTCCAACAATCCTTCTTTAGGTGTCCAGATTTTCCACAAAACAAACACTTAATCTTGCTCTTCCTTCCCTTCGACTTTGACCAAGAGAAATCCCTCTAATCGTGTCCTCTTTCTTTAGGTCTGACTCTGACCGTCATCGACTCAAATGTAGAAGTTTCTAGATTGGATTTCTTCCTTGTTTTCTCAGACAGTAAAGCTCCAACAATATCATCAAACTCAATACTTTATGTTGAACTAAAACTAATAGAGGTAACAAAGTGATCTCGTGACGTGGGCAAAGAACACAATAATGCAATTGCCTTATCTTCAAATTCGAATTTCACTCCCATGCTAGTCAACTGGACTAAAAGAGTATTAAAAGAATTTAGATGATCAGTTATTTTCGTACCTTCCTTCATGCGCAAACTGTACAATTGTCTTTTTAGGAAGATCGCCGTTCATCAAGGATTTCGTCATATACAAGCTTTCTAGCTTCATCCACAAACCGACTAATGTCTTCTCCGTAACAATGTTGAACAAAACATCATCGACCAAACACACGTGTATGGCACTCAGTGCTCTTGCATCAATCTCATTCCACTCATCATCTGAAATGGTCATGGGTTTCTTTGCTTTTCCCAAAAGCGCCTTCACCACGCCTTGTTGCACGAGCAGATCATGCATCTTCACCTTTCAGATCTCGAAATTGTTCTTTCCATTGAACTTCTCAATTTCGAATTTAGCACTCTACGTCTTCACCATTAGTAGAAGAAACAATTCCAACACCACCACTTATAAAACCAAGCCCTTTATATGAGAAATAACCTTATACTTAAAGGTTAAACCCAAAATTAATGGTAAAAAAGTTTTTCTTTTTATATCCACCAAATTTATTTTTTTTACGAAATCCACCAAAAATTTAACTCTTTAAAATAATATTTAATATCCTTTAAACATCCGCCCACACTTAAATTTTCATACTTTTTTTAAATATTCACTCTTTGAAAAAACAAGCCACATACCATGGCATGGACAACTTCATAAATTGTGGGCGTTCCTTTCCTCACTTAGACCGGCGCGATTTCTAACAAGAAAAAAGAATCGACGCTCCCTTTAATACTACAGTCTAGCGCTGGATTGGAAAAACCCAAAGAACGCAAGGGAACCCTAAATTGGTGCTCCCTCCATGCATAGACCCCCGCGTTGATGCAGAAGTTGACACTCTCGTGGGCATCTCTAACAAGGCGTGAGTCTGTCTCCCTCCAGCAGATCGACGGTTCATGCATCAAGCATCAATGCATTTCTTCACATCCAGATTCCTCTGATACCACTTGTTATATTTGTAAATGTGGAAATACAAATATCACATGATAATCAACAATCACACACACATTATAAACACAGAGATTTTATGTGGTTTACCCAAATATTAGGCTAAGTCTACCAAGATGAGGTATCGATTATCTTATTATTCAGATTGTGGATATTACAGCAGCGCACTCACGCTCCTCATCCTTACACTATTTCCTCAATTCCCCTTTATGCCTTTACAAGCTTACATCAATAATGAACAAAATTAGATTAGTTACATAACTATTTTCTAAACTTGTGTGTTCATACCAAATTGGTAGATTTGGCTAAACATACTACTACAAAATAGGCTCCACTAAATCTACTCATATCTACCGAATCTGGGAACTCCGTTGGCATATTCAACAATATGTACATTTTCATAGACTTTAATAATCAAATAATTGGGTTAAGAGAGTCCTTGTCCCACAAACAAAAGGGATCTCATACACCAATTTAGTCTCCCTTCAAATTAGATTATTATTACTATGATAGTTCACCAATCACCAATCACCTTCAAATTAGATTATTATTATTATAATAGTTCTTATTAAATTAAATATTTGATAATTCTAATCATATTTTTCAACTTTTATAAATATTATATTTTAGTAAATTTCATTTAATAAGTAAGTTATATAGACATTTGTATATACTAACTGTTGTAACATTAAATACTGCACAATAAGCTAATTATTGTTAATCACCGTATATACCAACTGTTGTAACATTAAATATTGCACAATAAACTAATTATTGTTAACCACCATTTTAAAATAATAAAAACAAACTCATAAAAACTTGTGTCCACATTTTTTAATCAGCCTCCATGGACGCGGATCTTTTCCAGACCAAACCATATTGAAAACGGCTCATTAAAATGTGAAATCCATGCCATTGTTTAAAGCACTTGTATGGAAAAACATCAACCTCGTTTTCTTTGGAAAAAAAAATATGGTCATAAAAATTGAATCCTTTCCACTTTTCCATTACAACGGCCAACAATAAATAATTGCACAAGGTGTATAACAGTGTATGAAACTATAACTTTTGACTAGGTTATATGTTTGGCTTGAAATTTCATGGAGAGTTGCTTCTTGAAGAGTTTTTTATTGGATTGGACGCTAGTTAGTTTTTAGTTAGTGGCTACTTTTAGAATAATTTTTTAAATTAGTTATTTTTAAGGTTGAGTTTGGATTGTAATAATTAGGATGAAGAAGGAATAAAAGAAAATTATTTTTCCATTCTCCCATATTGACATGATTTATTTGATCTTATGAATAAATTTGAAGTTTTTGTTACATCATCCCTTTTTCCATGGTTCAATCAAATCTTCATGATTCAATCAAATCCATCTTATAATTATAAATGTGAACTAAACAATTGTCTTTTAAAAAACATTTAATTTTTTATATTTACTTAGTATTTGTGAAAAAATTATATTTAAAAAAACATTTAAATTTTTGTATTTACTTAGTATGTGTGAATAACAATGATCAAATTTTAGATTTTATAAATATAAATTTAAAAATCATCTTTTAAAAAAAAATTAAATTTTTATATTTATAAATTTAAATATTATTTTTTAAAAAACATTTAATTTTTTATATTCACTTAAGTAACAAAAATATATCATCAAAATTTATATAATAGATTATAAATGTAAATTTAAAAATCATCTTAAAAAAAATAATATTCACTTAATATTTATGAGTAACAAAAATATGATCAAATTTTATATAATAGATTAAATAAAACTCAAGAATATGATAATTTTTTATATAATAGATTATAGCTTCATTCAAAGCATTAAATGTCATTTTCTTAATGATTTATTATTTAATTTTATAATAAGTAATATTTCATGTTACATATTATAAAATAATGTTATTGAGTATTTAATTATATATATTTTGCATTTTACATATATATATATATATATATATATATATATATAAAAAGATTTATTACTTAGTATTTAATTTAGGGATGGGTGATGTTTAAGAGAAAAAATTAAATATTTAAACAATGATTTAGAAAAAAACAAACTAATAAATTTAACTACTAAAATTTGCCTTAGTAAAGTCAAATTCATTTTAACCAACATAGCCATTTTAATGGAATCAAATCCATTTTCACAAAAACAATGACTTGTTTTCTCTGGATAGCTAGTTAAGTTTTTCAAACTTAAAGTCATTTACAACAAATCCATATCTATGACACTCTCAGTGGAGAGAAATTTGAAAACCCTATAATTGGAAATGACAAAGAAGGGATGATCGGCCATGAGGTTGAGCAAAGTGATCTCCAAAACAAAAATGACACCAATTCTTTCAGCAGTACGATCATTAAGACTCATGGTAAGTGCACTCCCCGAATAATTTTCATTGGGTGGACAGAGCCTATGAGGGTCGTTGCCCTCATCGTCCTCATCAATGCCCCAACACTAAATGGATTCTTGAGGCCTTCGAGCTAATCCGAGCCCAAAACCCTAGCTTTGTGCAGCTTAACATGCTTATATCCATCCTCTTTGAAAGGGGTTTGATCACAAGAAAGATCTATGGTCTCAATTCCATTATCTCCCCTTCTTATCTATGCAATAACAACCCTAAATGAACAATGGCAATGAAGCTCTCTAATTCTATAAACAACATTGGCATGCCAATTCTAATCCACCTGGAAAGTCTGAATCTGTGTAGGGAAGAGGATGAACTCATTTCCATCCTCCCATAAATTAAGGTACAATTAGTGCACAATATTCAAGAGGTATTTTTGCAATCCCGAATCTGTGTAATATTTAGCAATGTTGATCCAGATTTTATGAGCAAAACGAAATGACTACAGATTATTAACAGGTGTTTAACAAAAAATAACAGAGATACAGTAAAACTGGTTTTCTATTCAATAAGGAAATAAGTTGAAACTGTAAAATGCAGCGGAAACAAGCTTGCTGGAATGGTGGTGGCTTATCTCTGAGAAGAGATGTGATGGTTGCGCTCATTCGAAAGAAGATGATTACAATCAGGCTCTAAAGGCCTTTTTACAATAAACAAGAATGCCCAAAACCCTAGACATCCAAAAACCTAACCCTAGGAGATGAAGCGCCAAAAGTCATGTGGGCCCTGTTTGGGTAAGTTAGTACATCACCTTCCCGGGGTCGTAACTTTTGCATACGATCTATGTTTTAGGCATGTGATAGCCCATTGGAAAGGTATCGTCGAGGGGATTCGTTTTGGTGAATCAATGGTGCCTTTGGCTATCATTGAGAAGATCGATCCTGAAAAACATGCATTTAGACCCTCAAAATGGCCCCGAAAGTTAAAACTACTAAAAATAGTAAATTGCCAAAATTGTCAAAAAATTGTTTTGAGCCAATTGGAAAAGGTGGGTGGCCACCAATATCCACCTGGATCAATCCTCCCTCCTTAGGAAGAAACGGTCTCCATTGTGTTGATTTCCCCCATCAGATGAGGAAATTTCTGCTGAATTTGCCCCGGGTGAGCCACTTGCCTTGGTGCAAGAGCTGCCCTGCTTTGACGACTCTATAAAGTTGGATCCTTTGTTGTCGAGTGCCCTTGATCTATGTGTCCATGATTTTATCATTGGATGTTTGTTTTATGCAGTCATGGTTGAGCTATGTTGGTGTCAGTTGCTCTACTACATATGAGGTATCCAATAATGGTGGGAAATAAGGGTGAAGGAGATCCACATTGAACACTGGGTGCAGGCCAAGGAAAGGAGGAATGTTGAGCTCAAAAGCATTATCTCCCACGGCCTTGGTGATGGTGTACGGACCATAACGGAGTGGAGGAACCTTCCAATGGGTTCCTGTAAGGCATTCTTTCTGCAAGTGCAACCAAACTTTGTCGCCCACCTAAAAATTATGTGGCACCTGATGTTGACCATGGCGCTGCTTGTACTTTTCATTGGACTTTTGTAGGATATCTTGAACCGGTTGGCGAATGTGATGGATCCGCTCAATGAACCGGGTGGCTTTGTGAGCTTCAGTTGGAGCAGGAGATGAGTCGGTCGAGGTGACCGCAAGGGGAAGTGCAACATCTATGGGACCCAATGGTTGGAATCCCAACCGCACCTGAAAGGGGCGACGACCAGTTGAGCTATGAAGGGCTCAATTGTAGCTATGTTGGACATAGGGAAGGCTCTCATCCCATGTGTGAGAGTGCTTTGAATTATACATGCGAAGTATATGCACAATCATTCGATTGACGACCTCGGTTTGGCCATCTGTCTGGGGGTGGAAGGTCATGGATTTGGTCTTGGTGTCTAGCAGTGACCAAAGGCTTGACCAGAATGTGCTAAGAAATAGATTGTCCCGATCTGAGAAAATAGTTTGTGGGATTCCAAAATGTACCCAGACTCGTTCAAAGAAGAGCTTAGCAGTGGCCTCTGTTGTGATCTTATTCTTGCAGGCAACCAGAATCGTCATCTTAGAAAAGAGATCAACAACCACAAAAGCACAGTCATTTCCCCACTTGGTGGACGGGAGGCCCGACATGTAGTCCATTGAGATGGATTCCCATGGCCTGTGAGGAGTAGGAAGAGGGGTGTACATGCCCTCTTTTTTAGTGGTCGGTTTGGAAATAACGCAAGTGGTGCAGGACCTGATATACTTGTTGACCTCCTGTCGAAGTTTCGGCCAGTAGAAATGTTTTTGTAGCATCACCACAGTATTTTCGACACCAAAGTGTCCTACCACCCGACTATAGTGGGCTTCCCATATCAGCTTCTCTTGCTCGCTTGATGGAACACAAATATGGCCCAGACGACACAATAACCCATCCTGAAGATGGAAATTATTATCGACAATTGTGTTTGCACCCAACATTTGGTAGGTGGTGGCGAAGTCGAGGTCTGGCTCATAGAGTTGGGGCCATCCAGAGGTCTCATGGCCACAAGAGTCTAGCATCATGGAGAGTGTCGCTATTGGCAGTCTGCTGAGGAAATCAGTGATGCGATTGGTGCTTCCTATTTTATACTTGATGTTGAGGTGGAATTGTTGCAAGTATGTAGACCACTTTTGATGGCGATCATTCTGCAATTTTTCTTGTGTTTGCATGAACTGTAGTGGCTTATGATCAATGTGGATGACTGTCTCCTTCCCAAGAATGTAATGTCTCCACTGGCAGCAGGTTTGCACAATGGAGTACATTTATTTGTCATAAGTAGGGTACTTACAAACAACATCTGATAGTGTCTCACTATGATAGGCCACAGGGTGGTCGTGCTGAGTGAGAACGACGACCACCGCATAGTCTAAAGCATCTGTCTCGATCTCAAAAGGTTTTTGTAGGTATGGTAGTGAAAATATTGGGGCTGAGCACAAGCGGTTCTTCAAATCGTCGAACGCTTGTTGTTGGGACCGGCCCCACGAAAATTTCGCCTTACCACCACCCCTGGTTATTTGGATAAGGGCCCATGCAATATGGGAGAATCCCAACATGAACCTGCGGTAGAAATTGGTAAGGCCTAAGAAGCTTCAAATCTCAGTGAGTGTGGTTGGGGCTGGCTAGTCACGGACGAATTGGATCTTGGATGGATCCACATGTATGCCATGTTGATCAATTATGAAGCCTAGGTAATGGACCCTATCCCTGTCGAAGGAGCATTTTTCCAAGTTGGCATATAGATTGTGTTGCCACAAGGTTTTCAGAACCTGCTAAATATGCTGCAAGTGTTCGGCCCAAGTCTGGTTGTAAATGAGAATGTCATCCAGATACACCACTACAAAATTATTGGTGAATGGTCGGAGGATATCGTCCATCATCCTCATGAAAGTGGCTGGAGCATTTGTCAAACCAAAGGGCATGACCAACCATTCAAAAAGGCCTTC
>JASDQU010291410.1:0-14375 GCA_032191745.1 Picea mariana | reverse complement strand
CACCTCTCATCAATTTTTTTTATTGTGGTTCGTATTAATCAGGGTTTTTGTGTGATTTGGTATTAAAAAATTTGAATCACTTTTTTGGTTGTGGCTAGAGTTATATGTTTCAAGAGGATCTATACAAGATTATGTTCTCTATGGAAGATCAATGTTACATGTACCCCTTTTCTCAACTTGTAGAACAAATGACAACCTCTATGCATGGGATTGAATCTAGGATACCCTATTGTAAATTCAAATATGCCTTCAATTAGCTTTAATTTGATTCAAAAAACCATGGACCAAAGAGACATTATAGAATTCAAAATTCAAAAGGAGGAATGTATTATGTGCAACTTAATTTCCTTGTTCACATTAACTATTAAAGTGACCACCAATGTTCCTTATAGCATAAAAGAATCGTGAACTTTTTGGTTTAGTAGAGGCAAAAGATAGATGTTTTAGAAGATGAATGTAGCATGTTGAGGAATTTGGAAATAAACCTTAGTAAGAATTCTCACTCCACAACCTCTAACCTCTAACAATAAGATGTCCATTCATTCAACTTAGGTAGATTACAAAGAGGAGTGAGTGGTCTATTAGATAAAATATGCCATGCAAGAGGATACAAACTATTAGCATGTTTTCTGCCAGTTTATATGTATTTTAAATTTATATAAATATCATAAGTTTAGATTAGGCAGTATGGTTTCAAGAACATCTAGAATGTACTACTCCTTTGGAAGACTTTCCTGTGTATTTTTTGAGAGGTGTTATTTTTCCAATGTACTACTCCTAAACATTGGAAGACTTTCCTGTATTTTTTTAGAAATGTTATTTTTCTGAAGAACTTTATATCAACCTTTTTGTATGCTTGTTGTTAGATTAATTGTAGCATTTTAAAAATATAATATGATCCTTTTTTTTTTAAGATGAACCTACATTTCATATATGCATTTAAGTATTTCTTCCATTTAAAAAAAGGATATGGAAATAAGAACTTYCCMTCTAGAATTTGCTTGACACTGCAAAATATTACAAATGTCGACTTCAACAAGGGAGCAAAAAAACCTCTCTCATTAAATCTTAGATTTCTAAACAAATATTTGTTAAAAAGGTGTGGCAATTTTCTAAATAAACAAAATAAACCTATAATTATCATAGATCATTGATACAACACCRACACTATATACTCCATCTAGAATAAACTCATAAAAAATTGGATTAAAATATTCATGGTGTTGGCCATCCTTGAGATCTTGAATATTYCATTTGTCCATTCATCAACGGTAGACCAACCTTTGAAATTCCATCAACTTTTCCATTTCTTTCCCTATAGATGTGTCAAAAAGAAAAGAAAACTATTAGTGTTCAATATGAACATAGTTTTAGAAAAATATTCAAGGGAATGTATAATATATAACAAGTAATATACATTATTTGAAAAAGGATTACTGAACAAAATCAAATACACTTTTCAATATTAGTTCTAAAATATAGAGATCACAACTAAGATCAAAAGAGTTTCTTAACATATGGTCGGAGAAGTTTCACCTTGTTTCATGTTCCTCACATATTTAATGTACGGGGATGAATACAGCTTTTTTCACATGTTTTTTTTCTTTTTTTTTTACCAATATACCAAGAGAATCATTAATATGTAAGGAACTATTTTTTAATAAAATGAATAAACATATATAAACTATAAAATTTTCTCACTCTTTCAATGTTGTAAATAAAATAGAAGTCTTCCTTGGAGGTTTGATTCCTCTTTGAATTCAATGGGAATACTAACTTCAAACAAAGTCTAGTTTTCTTCTGTGAATAATGTTTTGAAATGTACACCATTCTTAAAAACATTATTGGATATTAGAGGAGATTGGGTGCCATTGTTATTGTCTTGTTTCATTGGCATTCAAATCCAATCCATTTTATCTCTTATCTATCTAAATGGTCAAAACTTAAAAGAAATATAGAGAATTTTTATGAATATTTGAATATTCATAAATAATGAGGTTGAAAAAATAGTTATAAAGTGATGCCAAACATTGTGAAAATAAAAGAAAAGGAAAAATAAAAAATTGTAAAACATTACCTAAAACAAAGTGCCTCTACACTTAACATTCATTTTAATTGATATCCATTCACAAGATATAATCTTTTATTTCATCCAAAGTAAAATAAGTTAAACAATAACTTGTTAGGGGGTTTGTGAAAAAATATGTCTCCTTAGTGTTCTTTGAACACTTTATAAAAAAACAAAACAACAAGTGCATACCAAAATTATCACATGCACCACCCTTCTCCTACACACCAAGTTGAATTTAAAAAGCTAAGTTTGAATTTATGCAATCAATTAATGTTGGATTACAATTTGGTAAGACAATTTCACTACATGTGGGTATCTTGGCTTCTGCAATCCTTTTACTTCTTGGGATAAAGTAATCAGACTTATAAAACTAGACCCCTTCTGCCCTCAATGATGTGGAATTATTTCCCTCATAGAGTATCTCTCCTATTTGCGAATTTAAGACATGTAAAATACTAGTAATAATATCCACAAGTTTCCATTCTTTGAAATAATAAATGCATAAACATATACATAAAAAAATATAAACCACACATTAAACATCCATTTAAACTAGGGCATTCATATTTTAATACTTGAATACAAAATTAGAAAAAATATCAAATGATTATAAAATGACGAGAACTTACAATTTAGTCCAATTTGAAGATTTTTTTATTGATTGGAAACAAACTCTTTGAGGATCTCTATGCACTCATACACATGAGCTATGAGCACCTTCTCCACTTTTTCATCCCATTGGATCCTCTTAAATTTCTTTATTACACCTTTCAAATGGGATTTGTGTACATTTTAAAACTTTACAGTATAGCAATGCACACACAAATTCTTTATAAACAAAAACAAAACAATAGCATTCACACATAGTACTCGTAAGTTTAGCCTAGAAACTCTTAAAGGGGAAAACCAACAAATGTTTAGATCCACACCTCTAACTCTTATTGTATTAACTTCACCATTTATAAATACAATAGATATGATTTTGTGACATCCAAAAACCTTAATCCATTGATTTGGATTAGATTACAACATTCGTTCCTTGGACAAAATTAGAAAACCATGGGTTGGAAAACTATGTGCCAAAATCACCCAAAACAAACCAAAAAACTCTCATTTTTTAAAGTGCTTTGCCCCAACCCCCTCAAGTGTGGAGCTAATCATGAAAATAATATAACACACACCCAACATTATCCCACTTGTTGTTTTCTTTTCATATAGGGGTCCCAAGGATGACATGATAACCAATGCCCATTGCTCCTCTACACCAAGAGAACTTCTTAGTGCTTATAGACCGTGTTAATGAATCTACAATAATCCTCAAAGTGTCCACCTTCACCTGTAGCACCTTCTTGTCTTCAACCATGTCTCTTACAAGGTGATATTTAACATCAATGTGATTTGTCTTATAATGATAAGCAAGGTTCTTTTCCATAAATATTGCACTCTGACTGTCACAATCTAACCTTACAACTTGTTATACAAACCCAATACTTGAACACAATATTGTAACCATACATCTTCCTTATTCACATGAGTGGTTACCATGTATTCAACTTCTATAGTTGAGAGTGAAACTATAGATTGTCTCATTCTCATCCAATGGGTTCCTATTCCAAATAGGTTAAACACATAACCACTTGTAGATCTTCTATGATCCAGATCTCCAGCCTAGTCCATGTCAACAAATCCATGTATGTCCAACACTCTGTCTACACTAGGTATTCCTTGGTACAAAATTATATAATCTATAGTGCCACACAAATACCTGAAAACCCTCTTTACAAGTGTCCCTAGTTTTGACATAATCTTGCTCAAAACTCCCACTAAATGTGCAATTTTGTGTCTAGTACAGAACATTGCATACATCAAACTACTAATAGAACTAGCACAAGTAACATTGGACATGCCCTCTTCCTCTTCTTGTGTCTTGAGACATTGATCTGCATACAACTTGACACCTACAGGAATAAGTACCTTAATCTATTTACATTCTTGCATATTAAACCTATGCATTATTGTCTTAACATATTTCCTCTTATTCAACCAAAGTTTCATGTTTTCCCGATCTCTTTTAATTTCCATGCCCAAAATAAAATTTGTAGCACCAAGATATTTCATATCAAATTTAGAGAACAAATGATATTTTACCCCCTTGATGATTTCCTTCATTGTTTCCAATCAACAACATATCATCAACACACATAACCACATAAATAAAGTATCACCGACTAATTTGAAGTAAACACAATTATCAACTTTTCTCCTTGTGAAACCAAGTCCCAAAATATAAGTATCAAACTTTTGATACCACATCCTTGGATATTTCTTTAACCCATATAGGGACCTTTTTAGCTTGCAAACCAACTCTTTCTTTCCCTTCACTTTAAAAACTTTTGGTTGTTTCATGTAGATTTCTTCTTCAATATCCCCATGTAGGAATGTTGTCTTTATGTCCATTTGTTCTACTTCAAGATCAAAAGAAGCAACAATAAACAAAAGAAACCTAATAGAAGAAAATTTAGCAACAAGAGAAAAAATGTCACCGAAATAAATTCCTCTACGTAGGAATATCCCTTTTCTACTAGGAGATCTTTATACTTCTCCACTTTACCTTCTGAAATCAACTTCTTCTTAAACACCCATTTTCTACCAATGGGATCTCTTCCAGCTGACATCTCAACTAGATCTAGGCCTCATTTTTATCTAAGGCCACCGTTTCTTCAACCATGGCCTTCTTCTAGAGTTTACCATACTAGGGTTCCACTACCTCCCCTAACATTTCTAGGATCATCATCAATAATATATAAAGAAAAATTAGAGGGAAAAACAGGTGGAGTATAACTTTTCGGTTTCCTTGTTTCCCAAACCAATCTCCTCAATACTAGAGTATGAGTTCTTCTTATTATTTATGTTCTTTTATTGAGTCATATTCTTCACCTTCCAACTCAAACTCTATTGTCTCTAGTTATTTTTCCTTTGGTATGGATTCCTATCTAGGAACATATTTAACCTCTCTAATGACAACATCCCGACTATAAACAATCTTATTAGTTTTCGGGTTCCAAAGTTTATATCCTTTTATACCATATTTATAACCAATAAAGATACACTTTTTAGCTTCATTATCCAACTTACTCCGATTTTCCTTTGGAACATTTACATAAGAATCACAACCAAACACTTTGAGATGTTCAAGAGAGGGTTTCTTATTAGTCTATGCATCATAGTCCACAAATGATAATGAGGGTGATCTATTTACTAGATAACATGAAATACCCACTATATTTGCCTATAATTATTGTCCTAACCTAGAACCACTGAGCATGCTCCTTTATTTTTCCATCAGTGTCCTGCTCATTCTGTATGCAGACCCATTCTATTGAGGTGTGTATGGAATAATCTTCTGCATTTATATACTACACTTCTTACAAAATTCCTCAAATTCATTCATGCAAAACTATCCACCCTTATTTTTCCTTGGCACCTTTATTTTCATCTCTGTTTGATTCTCCACAAGAGCCTTCAACTCTTTAAATTTACCAAATACCTCAAATTTATTTTAGAGGAAATAAATCCATGTATTCCTTGTGAAATCATCAATGAACGAAACATAGTACATAGATTTTCTTAGTGATGGAATAGATACATGTCCAAAAACATCATTATGTACTAACTTTAATATTATATTTACTCTTGTAGCACCAGATGAGAATCTTACTTGATTATGTTTACCATATATGAAATTTTCACAGAAATCAAAATCCATTGTGCAATTAAACATACCTTCAACCAGGCCTTTATCGTGCAATGATCAAAATCCCTTCTCTCCAATATGTCCTAATATTTGATGCCACAACATTGTATTTTCTCGAGAGACCGTAGGGGTTTGGAATTATTCATTTCCAGCCTCAGGAAAAAATAAAATGTTACACCCATTACTGATAGTGCTTTCCAAAAACTACAAATTTCCATTATGAACTCCCCTCATCAACACCATTTCTCCTCAAACCATTTTGTAGGTTTCCTTTCCAGGCATAGTATGTACACATGCATCACTCATCTTACTTATAGATATCAAGTTTCTAGACATCTTTGGAATTTGAAAAATCCTAGGGAGTGTTCTAATCATGTAACATCCCGCTCTTGCGCACACTGAGCGAACTTATTCTTTGAGGACACTTGCTTGCAAGTGATCTGAATTATTATAGTATTGGGTGTTTGATTATGATTATGAGGAATTATGATATGATGACATGTGATTTTTCTATATTGATATAGACAGGTGCTATTGACTCGGTTCTTCTGAGTGTGTAGGATTTTAGACCTCGAGGATGCAGAGGCATCGATGAAACCCTTGGACTCTGGATCGAGTCAGGGAGTGGACTATTGGGGTTTGATTGTGTATATATAACATATGCACATCTTATTAGATGTTATGATTATGGATTTTATTTCTGACATGATTTGTTGATGATGCAGGCTGACGATAGCTTGCCGACCAGGTTCACATGTGGAGTAGAGGGGTCACGCATGACAACAAGAGACGTTGAGGGGGAGGTGTGGACACCAGCCCTGCCACAGCCTACTAGTACTCTCGTCGTGGCTCGAACTATAGGTTAACGATTACCTAGTTCGAGAAGACCCATGATTCCATGAGGGTAGACTGCGACAGTCACTCACAATGATTCTAAGGGGCGCGCAATAAGGTAAGGGCCTTATTCCTTAGAGGCCCTTAGTCTCCCACAAGATCACATGGCGGAGTATTTACTCTTGGGTTTTTTTATGTCTACCAAGTCAGTTAAGAGGTGAGTGGCACCCTTGGAGCATGTAGTGTGTCCTGAAGGGCACGTCGCACAAGGGAAATAGAATGAGGCGAGTGGCACCCTTGGAGCACCTAGTGTGTTCTGAAGGGCACGTTACATTGTTAACTAATAAATGAATGCACCTAGATGGCATTAGAAAAAATGTTGTGATAAGAAATATTTAAAAACAAATTCCCTAATAAAAATTTCTCCCAGCCTCGGAAATTAAAATCTAGGTCTAAGTGATACTTGTGGTAAATAATAATAATAATAATAATAATAATCAGTAAACATGTGAAAAAAAGGGGTAAAAAATTGATTAATTTACTAAAATCAATTTATATTGAGGGATTAAAATTTTAAAAGGGAATTGATTGTTTTTCTACATATCCTAATTAAAATTTATTAATTAAAAGGAAAGAGGGGTAAAAGGTAATTTTCTACACTTGCTAATTTGAGTTTTAGATAAAAAGGGAACAGAGGAAAACTTAAAAAGAATTAGGAAACTAAGGGAAAAGAGGGAAACATAAAGAAAAAGGGAAACATAAGGAAAAAGCATAATGACAAACTTAGTAAGGAATCTTGCCTTTAAGAACTTTCTAAATTGAACTCAATTAGGAATTTAGTAAGGGCATAAGTCATTAAAATGTGTAAGGGAATATGGGGACACCTAGGAGCGATTCTAGGAATGCTTTTAGGTGGGTGAGGGAAATAGGAGTAAATAATTATTTAATGAAATTAATTTCTAGAGAAACTAAGGGGATGGGTGACAATTGTACAGGGGAGGATTTTTCTGAATTAATTTATCAAAAATTAAATTAAATGGGAATCTGGGAAAGAAATCACTTAGAAAATCTATATAAAGGATGGAGGAGGAGGAGTATGGATCTCTTATTTTATGTGTAATGTTACGCTGTAGAATGTTTGACTTGACTGACTTATCTTGTGGGAGTTGGGATACCCAACTCGGTGAGGAGTGGTAGCTCGGCCCTGCGAGGTGAGTTGGGAGCTATTTTTTCTTTGGTTCGGTGTGCGTGGCCCATTTGCGGCTCGGGGGGCTAAGGGGGGATACGAGTACCCCTAGAATTGGCTGGGAGGTACCGGTGAAGTATCATCGGCTGGAAAGTGGGAGCTGCACAGAGCGCGTGGGGCAACGACTTGGAGCGGTCACCTTGGGCTACGGTACACATGATTTTATTTTGCATGGTGGATTACTATTGATCTTACGCTTTCATTTATGTACTTTTAATTTTGTAAAGAAAGTGTTTTACTTAGCATTTAATCGAGAAATTAAATTCACCATAGCCTTAAGCTCGCTGCTTGAACTGATTCCCTTGACAATCGATCCCTGAATGTTGTGACTATCTTGTTGGTTTTATTGATTTATTATGAAGAGTTTGTGATTTATATTTCATCCTCATCCCTAAATCATCATTCCACGCCTCAGCAGTCGACCAGGAGCCAGATCGACGGTTGTCACTTCAGTGTTAATAGACCTATAGATCCTAATGCCCTACTTTTCTGTGCTTGGACGATGAACGAAGGATGTGTTTTCCCAGTTGTTTACCCCTTCTTATCTTCGTGTTTTGATCTCTGCCTTTGCAATGGTCTCTGCATGTTATATCACCTCTGCATCCTAAATGTTCTCAGCGTTTGAAAACTATTTTTAGTAATCTCTATGTTTCCACCCTTACTTACCCAACATTCAACCCACTCTTCTTGGCATCTTACCCTCAACAAATTGTATTCATGGTTGGAACCACAACTCCTTCGTTTACTCTGCGTTGTATTACATCCCTGAAGAATATACTCTGTGTGTTATTTTTTTTTATGAAAAATTTTCCCTGCATTTCAACACACTAGCCCACGAAATTTTTTTAACTCAACATTTTTAATTTATTCCTGAATAATTTAACTCTATGTTTAATGCACTCCCTGGCGAATACACTCTATGTTTTTATAACTTTTAATGGTAAATTTTACCCTGCGACTTTACCCTTGGTTTATACTTTTATAGATTGTTAATTTACCCTCCATTGGACAACATCTTCTTTTCTATCTTATGACTAAGATCGAAGCTTCATGACACAGTTTTTCCTTACCTTTTATTACCAGTGACGTCATTATTCACTAGCATATTTGGGTTAATTTTTGATGGTTGTTTCGATGCTCTTGCGACGTTATGTCGTTGACATTGCGACGAATTAGGAGTCTTTGAAATGTCATTTTATGTCATGTGGAAATTGTGACAAACTTGAACAAACATCGCAAGAGAGACAACATAGGAAATTGCAACAAAAAAATAAATATCATCGCCAATACGACAATATAGGAAAACTATGTGAAACCAACATTTCGTCTCAATTGCGACGCCCATTGCGACAACAACTTTCATGGTTTATATAAAAAAATGGTCGCAATAATTTAATCGGTCGTCACATTGGTGATGACAACTTTTCATTGTTTACATAGAAAAATCGTCGCATCAATTGAAGTTGTCGTCGCGTGTGCGACGACAACTTTTCATTGTTTATATAACAAAACTGTTGCATCAATTGAATTTGTCGTCGCACGTGCGACGACAAATTTTCATTTTTATATAGAAAAACTGTCGCAACAATTGAAGTTGTCGCCGCACATGTGATAAGAACTTTTCATTTTTATACATCAAAATTGTCACAACAATTGAAGTTGTCATCGCACGTGCAATGACAACTTTTCATTTTTATATAGCACAATTGTCGCAACAATTGAAGTTGTCATTGCACAGGCGACGACAACTTTTCGTTTTTATATAGCACAAGTGTCGCAACAATTGAAGTTGTCGTCACACAGGCGATGACGTATTTTCATTGCTTATATAGCAAAATTGTCATAGCAATTAAGGTTGGTGTTGCAATTGCAACGACCAATATTTATTTAAAAAAAAAAAAAAATTTATTTTAGGCTGCAATTTTGATATTAATATTAATATTACCATTTTAATATTAATATTACCATAATAATTTTTAATTGATATGTGCTTCATTACTAATAATTTAACAAACAATTAATGAAGTTGAAGCGCTAGGACTGCTCTGAGCCGCTAAACCTAGAATTTGATGCTCTCTCTATCAAATCCATGAAGAATCTGATGACCATCTGCTCCTCAATTTCCCCTTTGTAAAATAAGTCTGGCGGCATGCCCTGCCAGGAGGGATCCCTTCTGACCAACTCCCTCCTGACATACCCACTTTGCTAAAAACCTGGGCCACCCTCTGTCCTTTACCTCTCAAGGCCAAAGCTCAAATCAAGTGTTGTTGGATGTCCCTCCCTTAATTCATCCTTTGGAAAATTTGGCTCAAAAGAAATTCTAGAATCTTCAGAAATATGAACGCTTCACCTGACATCACTTTGGCCAAAGTCAAATCCCTACTGGGAGACTGCCTCTCCTACCTTTGGCCTTGCACCAACTCCCTTTCTCTCAACTCCCCTGATAAATATTGGATCCATAGCCTCACTCCAGACCTCAAATCCCCCCCTCCTCTCACTAAGGATCATGAAATCTGGTGAACTACGGGAATTAGACTACTCTTGGGGGCTTGGAGTCGAATCCAATAATATAGCGTAAGATCTAAGCTTTTGGAAAGGACTTATCCAAGCCCGGAAGCTAGAAATCAAAGAAATAATGGTGATAGGCGATTCTTGGATTTTAATCCAAGCTATGGTCACCAACACCTTGCCTACTCAAATGAATCTGCACCACATTGTCAAGAAAATCATGTGGCTCTCTCGCTCCTTCCAAAAAATTGACTTCTTTCATGTGCTTCATCATCTCAACACCGAAGCCGACCAAGCTTCCAAAGTCACCACCCACTTGAGCAGGGGTCATGTCTCCCTAAATGGAACTTTGGTTTTCATCCCTCTCCCTTAGCAACACCCGACAAGTGCTCAGTTGGGCCTCCCAGGGCAAGTGGCCTTCATTCCCTCTTGACGTCATACTCGTGGCAACCATCCTCCGCCTGCCTTGTCTGTCCCTTCTCCTGTGCGATGGTACTTATTTGCACTGTTCGTGTCCCCTCCCCTCCCCCTCCCTATCCTTCGCCTCACATCCCTCTTGTACCTCCACATAGATCTCTTATCCCTCCCGCATGGCACTTGTGAGAGATCCCCCTCCTCCCATGGCAGTGCACAAATGAGATACCGTTAAATTCAGGAAGGTGGCGAACTGCTCCTACTCATCTTGCCTTCCCAATTCTATCTGTTTTCTCACCTGGATTGAGCTCCCAGTCTTTCCCCCAGTTAGTCTCTACCTATTTTCCTCATCCAGGCCTCCCTCCTGGTCTTTTTCCATCACTCTCGCAATGGATTCCAATTCCAACTTAGCCACCCCCCCTAATCCCTCTCCCTCACTGGAACTCAAAATTCGTGGGTTGAAATGCACGCTTACTGTGCATAGAGGATTCTTGCTCCGTCTTGATGGGGAAGGAGGTCAGAGGTTCAAAATGATAGAGGAAGATCTAATCCAGGTAAGGGAGGAAGTGGTAGAAGCTCTCACCTACACAACTCAGCAAGCTAACAGCAAAATTGTTGATCTGGAACCAAGAATTGAAAAGATGGAAATTCAAGCTATAGGACAGAGCCACCAGACAGATGCAGGGGGGAAGGCAACCATGAGCGCAATCTCCTCCATCCCGGGTCGAAATTTTTAATCCCAAATTCCTCTTTCCTGGAATTAGTTATTTTTGGATCTCTGGTTCTCTTCTTTCTAAGTTAGAGTATAGGCCCTTATGCAACTTAGACAATTGTGTTGTAAGCCAGTTCTTATTCTGACTTTAGTTATATTTTGGACTCTCGGTTGTTATGGGAATTTTAGGACTTTATAGCATGGAAACCCCATTTGTAATCTCGAAGCTCCCACATTGATCGCAGGGCTGAATTATGTAAGTTTTCTCTACAGTGGTTATACCACTGGTTTTAATATATAAACCCCCTTCTTGTGTAAAAAAAAAAAACATTACCATAATAGACTTCAGACTATTCTATTATATGAAAGTTCACAATCATTCACATGATAAGTTTCAAAGGCATAATTAAAATATGTTTCTCTCTTTAATATGGTAGCTAACAACAAGAGAAAATATGTATTATACCATGTCATACATAACACTATTGCACACTTTCTATATGATCATTTCATACCTGCTCATTATGAAGATTTGCATACAACCCACTCAAAAATATCATTCAAAGTAAACAACATAGCATAACCTTCAAGATGAAGACAACTAGTTAAAAATGGTATTATCCAAAGCATAACAAGTACAATTTCATGTTTGACAATTAAACACATCCATGCATTCATATCAATAGACATGCATTCAAATTAATGGACATATACAATCCTATTCATGAATAATAACTTCACTCTACATAAATAAGAGGTCTACTCATTCAATGCATACATGACACTCAAGGGTGGTTACAACTAAGTCATGTTAACAATACAAATATACCACCAAAGATTGTTGGTTTAACATCAATCAAACTCATTCATAGTATCCCTAAGAAAAATTCCTCTTACCGGAAATCTACAACACCGTGTATGAAAGGTATCTTCACTTTTAAACATGACAATCCTTAGGAACAAGGTTAATACATTTAAACCCATACACACTAAATAAAGGTAAGGATCATCAATCTATCAACCTCTGAACCTTCTAGGTAAATAACCCATCAATCAATAGGCCATTGAACATGTGAATCAATAATGCATAACATTTATACATGTCAAAACCTCCAAAGGGTAGACACCATTAAGTCTTGATGCTAATACCAATGAATGATCAAATTGTTGGTTGTGGAGCCTGATTATCTTCCTTATTCAGAGGTCCTTTCTTTCAACTGTGTTTATACCCCATGAAGTATTTACACCCCAGAAGTATGTACACTCTTCCACGCGGGGGAGTGTAGAGGGGGGTACCCCCTCTGCGGGGTCTGGGGGGGCTATCCCCCCAACTGGGGGGTCTGGGGGCAAGCGGGCCCCCAATAGGGGGTTCAGGGGTGAAGCCCCTGAAGGAAAAATTGCCTTGTAAATGTATATTGTAATTTCATTGTAAATCTAGACTGTTCATTATAGGGTCGCAAATCTAATGGTGGAGATTATGTTAGGGTTTTTTTCCCTAGAAGGCAACCCTCTTTTATGAGGGAAATGTATTGCGGCTATGGTTGATTGTGAATATTGTATTCTAAGATAGGAGACTATGAGAGAAAGAAGAGGAAGTTAGAACGGGTTTGTTGTAGGTTGTATCCCTTCATATGTTGGATAATAATAAAGGAAGGACTTGGCAATTTCTCTGGTGGACGTAGCCCACACTAGGTGAACCACATAAATCTGTGTCTCTATTGTATTGTGTATCTTCTGTTTTTTGTTTCCACATTTGTTTTATTTTATTGCTCCACGGTCCTATTTTTCTAACACAAATATAAGCACTTACATCAATATTAGACATCTTCATATTGGTTACAAAATAATCTCTAATCAACAACTTCATATAGTTATGAATATGAAGGAAAAAATAGTTTCACTTATTCAAGAATAATCAGTTATGTTAATATGGCATCAAAACACTATCATTCACTATGATTTAGCCCATACAGGTCCCTGTTGCCCGCCTCTAGTATTAATATTTTAGGCTGTAATTTTAATATTAATATTAATATTACCATTTTAATATTAATGTTACCAGATCCTCCAAGTGGAACATGGTGTCTCCTATAATTCCTTGGATAATGGGGATAGGTCTCAATGCCTTGATAATGCGCATGAGAGGACAATAAATCCCTTAGGCTCTAAATGAATCTTTCGGGGACCTACAAGGGCCATGGACAATGCCACAAACCAAAAAACATGCCCTATATAAGATAGCATTATCATTAGAGTGGTATGTGGGTGCCATTAGAAGGTTTTATGCATTAGGGATGGGTACTAGAGCCTTGACCATGGTTGGGCCAGAAGTCGAGGGAATTAGGACCTAAGTTAATATTCTTGATCTAATAGGCCATGATCAAGGCCTCAAACTACAACATAGTTCATTTAAAGTGAATCATTGTCATATAAGTAGGATATGGGTATAATAATGAGTTTTTTCATAGTAGGAATGGGTCTCAAGGACTTTACCATAACAAAGGGAGGACAATAAGGGCCTTATTCCATAAATGGATTTGTAAGGCTCAATATCCATGAACATCACCTTTAACATAATCCCTTTAGAGGAAATATTTGGCCTCCAAGTTGAATACGTGTACCATTATGAAATATTTTTCATTAGGGACATGTGCATTAAGTAATTATCCATGGTCAAGCGAGGAAAATAAGGCCCTTGGGTCATTTATGAATCCTTTATGGATTAAGGGACATAATCCTAAACCACATAACATGTTGTCTATAGGGAATCATGAACCTTTGAGTGAGATATGGGTATTGTTATAATATTTTGTGTATCAAAGATGGATATGAAGGA
>JASDQU010291409.1:2921-14308 GCA_032191745.1 Picea mariana | reverse complement strand
CTCCTCTCTCAGAATACAATATTCACCATCATCCATAGCCGCAATACATTTCCCTCATAAAAGAGGGTTGCCTTCTAGGGCAAAAAACCCTAACATAATCTCTACCGTTAAATCTGGACCGTTCATTATAAGGTCACAGATCTAACGGTAGAGATTATGTTAGGGTTTTTTTCCCTAGAAGGAAACCCTCTTTTATGAGGGAAATGTATTGCGGCTATGGATGATGGTGAATATTGTATTCTGAGAGAGGAGACTGTGAGAGAAAGAAGAGGAAGTTATAGCGGGTTTTGCTGTAGGTTGTATCCCTTCTTTTGCTGGATAATAATAAAGGAAGGACCTGGTAATTTCTCTGGTGGGCGTAGCCCACACTGGGTGAACCATGTAAATCTGTGTCTCTCTTGTATTGTGTGTCTTCTGTGTTTGTTTCTGCATTTGTTTTATTTTATTGCTCCGCGGTCCTGTTTTTCTAACAATATGGCCAACTAGTCATCTAGAAATGCTCCAGCATTTCCTTAACTGAACTCTCACTAATCGCTTCAGCCCTATCTTCATAAGGTATTAGGTAGTCAATATCATCATCATTTTACTTATGATGCTACTATCATATCAGTAATAGTCATATGATCTATGAACATACCACATTTATATCTAATCATTGTTGATATTATGGTAGTTGCTAGAGGTATTTACCTCCACCTGTAAACTTGACGAGAATAGATTATTCTAGGAAGCAAGAAGAAACCCTAATTAGTTGGCTAATAACCCTAGAATACAAGTCAACTCAAGAGGATAATTTGTATTAGGTTATTATCCTCCAAGAGAAGAAGTCGGCTAAAGGAAATATTATATACTAAGTAAATAGGCACCCGGAATGAGAAGTTGACCCAGGTAGTTTGCCATTTTTAGTATAAATACAGGAGGCCAGTCTTCATTCTGGTAGGCATTCTCAGAATTTCAGAAGCAGCACTTGTGTGCACTGTAGTTGGCCAGTTTGCGGGCAAGTTTGGAGGAGAGTTGTTTTTGCAACTAGCAGATTTCAGTTTTGTCTTAGACTCTCGCTTGGTTATGGTTTGGACTCTATGATTATCTCTTGTTTGGTGCGTTAACCTTGGAGGGAGGTGCACTATCTCTTTTAGGCTATCTAGCCTAGGGTTTTCTTCCAGAATGATTCTCTGTCAAGGTTAAGGTGCTCGGGGGTGGCTTCGATCTATGGTTGGGTGACAATAGTGATATTGTCTATGGTTAAACGAGCACATCCATTATATTTTAACAGGGTATGGGCCCACACCTTCTTAATTCAGTCTAACCACTGGAAGGGATCATAGCCATAAGGATAGTAAGATCGTGGAAGAACTCCCGCTAGGATTTCTAGCAAGAACAGTCACCAGAGCACTATCACTAGGGTTACTAGCAGGTGCAGTTGCAGAAACCCTAATCCTCTCGTTGAGGCACCTTAAGTGAATGGATTGACCTAATTTCTGGATAGACTAGTTCGCCCTAGCCTAGCACATCTCCTGGTACTCTCAACAAGCTAAAACGTCAAGTTTTAGTTTTTGGTCAAATTTAGGGTTGACCAAGTCAAGGCAACCATGAATTACTCTATGAAGTCAAAAAACAAGTTAGATAGGGATTCTAACTTCAGAGCATGGAAGAGAAGGATTGATCTCATCCTTTCCAAGAATAAAGTGTTGGATATCGTGAAAGGAAAGATTGTGGAACCATAGTTTGAAGAAGGAAAAGAAAAGGAACTGCAAAATGTTGTAGTTATGGAGAATTTCAAAGACAATGACATCAATTCCATCAGTATCATAGTGGATTCTATAAAATACCACTTGATACCCTACATCTCCCATATTGATTCATCTAAGAATATGTACGATGCCCTAACAAACCTCTTCTCAGTCAGAAACATTGGAAAAGTAATGAGTCTGAAGAATGAGCTCAGTGACATGAAGATGAATGATGATGACAACATAACATCATACTTTATGAGAATCTCTCAGTTAAGAGATCAACTACAAGTTATTGAAGAGATCATTTCAGAGAAGGAATTGGTAAACATAGTACTCAATGGTCTTCCCAAGATATGGGATGCATTTTCCGCAAGCATGAACACAAGCAAGGAGTATCCTACATTTGAAGAACTTTGGACTTGTTGTGCACAAGAAGATTCAAGGATCAGTGCAAAAGAGAAACCCCAAAACAAATACAATGATCAAGATTTCACAGCAAGGTTCAAGAATTTCAATAATAAAAGGAAGTTTGGCTCCAGGAAGAAGCCAAATCAAGAGAAAAATATGACATAAATACAATGCTTCAACTGTCGAAAATATGGCCACTACAAGAATCATTGTCCCGAGCTAAAGAAAAGGAAGGAGGCACATGAAGCATCAATTTCCGAAGAAAAGGAACCTTCAAATAAGACTAAGTAGGATGAAACAAACTTATTCTTCTAAGACAAGGTAACAATACTCCTCATAGTTCTTGTACATACCATGTTTTATGTACATATCTTGCATATCTATTTCCTAGAAGATAATATGTTCCAAGAGAAACTATACCTATGGAAGAACAACAAGATAAGGATTACTATCACTATAACTACAAGTCAGAAAATACACATGAAAGGATGAAGTACATCAACAACCCCTGGTAAAAATTCATGTGGAAGACATTACATAAGTAACAACTACAAGATAAGTTGAAATCAGAATCAATCTTGAAGAAACCTAGAAGAAGTAAAGATAGAAAGAATTCAGCAATCAAGAGGAAATTGGAAAAAGATTTGTGACACTTTACAGAAGGCAATAAGGATGCAGACGGAAGCGTGGACTCTCCTAGATGGAGAGATCCAATTTTATATTTCCAAAAGAAGAGCATGCATTCATGCATGAAGCAAGGATTAGGAGCGATCTAATCCTAAATTATTATGATGCATTCAGTGTGACCTTAGAAGAAGTATTCTTTGAAACGAAGCCTTAAAGTATCCCTGGTTGTCCATCGACATCCATGATCCTATGATGAAAGGAAGAAGGGAATGGAATCTATATAAAACTCCATGGACCTAAGAGCTAAAGAAAAACATAAGGAAGAACATGAAGATTCCAAAAGAGAAAGAAAAGACAGAAGTCATTGTATCGAGAATCACAATACTACCAGCCTGACCTGAACTCACTAAAAGCAATCAAGCAGAGGGAATGAAAGTTGTGATGAAGAACATTCTATGGAAGACTTATGAATGTAAGCATTGAGAGATCCAAAACTAGAGGTTTCTCCCATATGGAGGGAGAAGACTATGATGGTTGCTTGTTCTAGTAAACCAGACATACCTCTACATGAGCCATTATATCATCCGCAATATCCATGGGTTGGAGTTTACATCAGATGAATACAAAGACTAGTCTCAAAAATAATTGAACAAAGAACGTATGTAAAACAACCTCAAGGCTTTGAGGTATACCAGGAAGAGACTCTTGTATGCATATGGAAGAAAGTTTTGTATGGATTCAAACAACTTGGTGCGGAGCCTCCAATGCACAGCAAAAGCGTGGTGAAAAACCTTCTATAACAAAGATATTGTATCAGAATGGTTACTCAAAACTCAAGGATGATGGATTTCCAATCCATGACAAAGATCTCATGATGACATAAGAAGTACCACTTGGATATGTTCCAAATTTGACCCTTGCCACGATGTTATGAGCTAGCAGGAAACAAAAGAGTTGAATTCAACTATGATGATAAGAGTTATATGAAGCCTTCAGAAAACTAGTGTTTTAGAAAGAATGAAGTACATTGAGATCAAGCATTACATTATCCATGATGAAGTCTAGAAAGGAGAAGTGGTTCTCCAATATATATCTTCACAGATGAGTAGATAAGCAGACATTTTGGTAAAGCCTCTGTTCAAGATGAAAGATTTTGTGTACTCAAGTTGGAGCGCGTGGAGACGACTTCCTTATTGAAAAAGGAAGAGATGAATCCCAGGTTGAGAGGGAGAACTGATGTGTTATTGATTTATGGATAGTCATTTTCAGTTCGAAAAATGATCTAGGATGAGCAGTTCCTTTCCATTTCAGAAAGTGGTTTGAGATTTCTGACGGACAGGCATTTTCCAGTTCAGAAAATGGTCCAGATCGAATGGTCATTTTTGTAATGAAAATGGTTTGATGGATTTCTTATGTACCATATACNTTCCCATTGTGGTTAACATAGGGAATGTTCTAGGACAGTATTTATTCTTGTTGTCACTCTCAGTAGTGGTCAAGAAGATTGGTCTACCTCGTCGGACAGTCATTCTTTCGAATCTCACAGTTGTGAGAAGTTTCGAAGAATGGTCCATTTTGGAGGTTGGTGTAGGACAATCATTTCCTTAGGAAAAGATCTGGACAGTCATTCCCTAGGGAAGATTCATTCTCTCCAAGCTGCACTTTGTTTAGAGCCAAAGGAATGGCCCAGATAGGCGGATGGTCTAATTTCAGCAATCAAAGATAGGCATTCCCTAGGGAAGATTCATTCTCTCAAGGTTGCACTTTGTTTAGCACCGGAGGAATGGCCCAGATAGGTGAATGGTCCAGGCTCAGAAATCAGGACAATTATTCTTCCTTTCTTGAGAAGAATAGTCCAAATAACTCATCGTTGATGTTTTACTTTCTTAGGGTAGATGCTCTTCCAGATCTCACAGATGTGAGTGGAAGAATGGACCAGATTATTTAGTTTATATATCATAACAATGTTTTTTGTGCAGGTTGATGATATGATTGTTACGGAGACTCTATGTCTCCGAACAGTAGATGTATACTATTGTAGTGGATGTGTTCCACTGATTGTGACTATATTTCATTGATCAAGTATCTGTCTTCTACTTGGTGTGGATATGTACTATTGGATTGTAGTTGTGTGCTACTATGGATAGAAACAGTTTTGTTCTATTGAATGACATTATTCCGATCGCCTTGAAGACTATCAGTAGTGTTGGAAATCATTATCAGCTAGATGGATGATCAATGGACAGATATTTCCCAAACGGAAAATGGTTTAGAACATTTATTCTTCTACGACACATATTCGGATTAGAAGAATGGCTCTTGTGTCACTCAGTGGAGTGAGTGACTTATCCAAAATCATGTCTAATTACTCAGATGGAGTATGGTTTCAAGAGATGATGCAGCTGATGACACTGATAGTGATGATGGTGCTCATGATCTAGTCATGATATAATATATACGACTATGTTGATGCTACCAGCTAAATGGTATGTTTGTGCTCAAGACCATTACTTTCAAATACCTCTCTAGCTAGGAGGGAGTGTTGATATTATGGTAGATGCGGGAGTTATTTACCTCCACGTGTAAACATGACGAGAATAGATTATTTCGGGAAGAAAGAAGAAACCCTAATTAGTTGGCTAATAACCCTAGAAGACAAGTCATCTCAAGAGGATAATTTGTATTAGGTTATTAGCCTCCAAGAGAAGAAGCTTGCTAAAGGAAATATTATATACTGCACCCAGAATGAGAAGTTGGCCCAAGAATTTTTCCAGTTTTAGTATAAATATAGGAGGCTAGTCTTCATTCTGGCAGACATTCTCAAAACTACAAAAGTAGCACTTGTGCGCACTGCAATTGGCCAGTTTGTGCGCAAGTTTGGAGGAGAGTTGTTGTTGCAGCTACTGCAGCTAGTAGATTTCAGTTTTGGCCTGGACTCTCTCTTGGTTATGGTTTGGAATCCCTGTTCATCTCTTGTTTGGTGAGCTAAACTTGGAGAGAGGTGCTCTATCTTTTTTAGGCTATCTAGCCTAGGTTTTTCTTCCAGAATGATTCTTTGTCAAGGTTAAGGTGCTCGGGGGTAGCTTCGGCCTATGGTTGAGTGACAATAGTGATATTGTCTATGGTTAAATGAGCACATCCATTATATTTTAAAAATCACATACTATAATAGGCCCATTTTCATGTTACAAGTATGTTCAATATTTACCATATGCATCCCAACATGTCCGCATGCACTAAGCATTTTTCTCATGCCCTCGGTGTAAATATATTTTACTTGCATTCAAGTGCATAGACAAACCCTTAGGTTAATAGGATCATACCTCTTCTTAGTACAACCATGATCTCATAACTTGTTCACATTCATATCATTTAGCTCTCATATGAGAACTATCAGCAATCCAAAGGACTCATTTTCTTTGCTTAACTAGGTTACTCTAGTAATAGGTTCTCATTCATTACAGATCAAGTAGATTGACCTTACAACTTCCAGTAATCCTCTAAACATGAGAAATATATATATATATATATATTATTTTATTTAAGTAGTAATTAATACTGCCAAGGACCCTATCAATCCACACCAAATTCCTTTAACCACCAAGAATCCCTTCATAAGGGTCTTGTCCCTTATATGAACAATAATCTCTAATGCTTACAGGAAACATTACAGTCATTACCTTATTCATTTTTTTGAACCTAAGCATCTATTAACATGATTCTTCCATTTTACATCAGATTCACCCATGAATGTTTACCAATATATTCTCACTCCTATAGGAGTAACTATCAATTCTTCAAGCGACAACAATTATTCTATCGTACGAAATTCTAAAATAAAATTTTAAATACGGAATACTTCCTTTCGAGAACTCAGGTAGATTATAAATAATAATATTTAAATGCAAAGAACTTTTTCCATCAGGACTATCCTAGCATTAGTATACCAATCCCATGATTGATCTATGGCCCATCTAGGTCGAGTGTTGTAATCTTCTCTAGTACCACTCTGTAACAAACCCAATGATCCAAATTATTTTTGTAACGAAATGAAAGAAAAGATATTACAATGAAATACACATAAAAATTGCCAGAAATAGAGAAATACAACAATAAATGATTTCTATTAATGAAAGAAATGTACACAAACTGTAAAAATACAGAGTGCAAGACTCGCTAGAATGGTCGCAGCTTTATCTCTGAGAAGAGATGTGACGGCTACGCTCATTCACAAGAACATGATTACAATGAGGCTCTGAAGACCCTTTTATGATAAACATGAATTCCAAAACCCTAGACATCCAAAAAACTAACCCTAGGAGATGAAGCGCCAAAAGTCATGTGGGCCTCGTTGGGGTAAGTTAGTACATTAACTTCCTGGGGTCGTAACTTTTGTATATGATCTTCGTTTTAGGCATGTGATAGCCCTATGGAAAGGTATTTTTGATAACTACACATTATATCGTCAAACTCTGACTCTTTCTATATTTCGATTGTGGAAAGACAAAAAAACATTGTTTAGAGCCCCAAAATGGCCCTGGAAGTACAGAAAGATGTAGTGACATGAAAATTTCCAAAATAAGCCAATTGGAATAGGTGGGTGACTACCAATATCCACCTTGATGTTGTGTAGGGATTAAGGATAGCTGTGTAAGTGAAGAACCCACAATTATAAAGAAATGTCTTGATTACAGAGAAACGTGTTGAACTGAAAATTGTCCATATGAGCCAATTGGAATTTGGAACAAGTGGGTGGCCACCAATATCCACCTGGATCACCCAACTCCCTAAGTACCCTTTTAAGGGATGGGGTATTAATTTTTTTTGTTTTTCCAACTATTCATTTCTTCTATTAGACTTCTTAAATTGCATCTTCTTGTATAGCTCTTTCCAATGTTTGTAATTATGTTCAAATATGAGTTCAGGGTCAAAAGTTACAACACTCCCAATTTTTTTTCCCTTTTTACACTCACTTCCATTTTAGTGCCATGTGACATCCCTGTGGCACCCTGATACATGTTCCAGTCCATGTGGCATGGACATGGCACCTACCACGTACTTCCTCGGACCCACGCCTTGTCGAACCTCCAAAAAAACTCTTTAATACTATTGGAATCCTCTCGTTAGAGGGTTTCCTCCACGAGTTACTTTACACACTCCAACAACTGAGTTTTGATCACATACCTTTCGACATATCGGATGGTACAAGACATTCAATGATCAATCGCTATGATTCTGTCGAAACCTCCAATGTGCTTGATGGATAATACCCCACTCATGAAGCCTTTCGACTTAGCCTATGGAACCCCCTATAGATCTACAGCTGGCATACTTCATGGACATAATCCAATCGATGACCCAGATTATTCCTCTGAGTACTCCCTTTTGAGTACCTCCCCTTCGTGCATTCAGAGCCACTCCGAGAAATCCCCTTCTGATGGACGGTTGTGATAATCCAGATTATTTTCGAAACGAAATGAAAGAAGAGATATTACAATGAAATACACATAAAAATTGCCAAAAATAGAGAATACAACAATACATGATTTCTATTAATGAAATAAATGTACACGGACTGTAAAAACACAGAGTGCAAGACTCGCTAGAATGGTGGTAGCTTTATCTCTGAGAAGAGATGTGACGACTACGCTCATTCACAAGAAGATGATTACAATGAGGCTTTCAAGGCCTTTTTATGATAATCATGAATGCCAAAACCCTAGACATCCAAAAAATTAACCCTAGGGGATGAAGCGCTAAAATTCATGTGGGCCCCGTTGGGGTAAGTTAGTACATTAACTTCCCGGGGTCGTAACTTTTTCATATGATCTTCGTTTTAGGCGTGTGATAGCCCGTTGGAAAGGTATTTTTGATAACTACAAATTATGTTGTCAAACTCTAACTATTTTTATATTTTGACTGTGGAAAGCCAAAAACCATTGTTTAGAGCCCCAAAATGTCCCTAGAAGTACAGAAAGATGTAGTAACATGAAAAATTCCAAAATAAGCCAATTGGAATAGGTGGGAGACCACCAATATCCACCTAGATGTTGTGTAGGGATTAAGGACAACCTCATGAGTGCAGAACCCACAATTACAAAGAAATGTCCCCATTATTGAGAAACGAGTTGAACTAAAAAATTGTTCAGATGAGCCAGTTGGAATTTGGAACAAGTGGGTGGCCACAAATTCCACCTAGATCACCCAACTCCCTAAGTAACCTTTTAAGGGATGGGGTATTAATTTTTTTTATTCTTCCAACTATTAATTTCTTCTATTAGACTTCTTAAATTACATCTTCTTGTCCAGATCTTTCCAATGTTTGTAATTATGTTCAAATATGAGTTCAAGGTCAAAAGTTACAACACTCCCAAGTTTTTTCCCCTTTTTACCCTCACTTCCATTTTAGTGCCACATGACATCCCTATGGCACCTTGGTACACATTCCATGCCATGTATCATGGACATGGCACCTACCACTTACTTTCTCAGACACACACCTTGTCGAACCTCCAAAAACTCTCTTTAATACTATTGGAATCCTCTCGTTAGAGGGTTTCCACCACGAGTTACTTTACACACTTGAACAACTAAGTTCTGATCACATACATTTCAATAGATCGGATGGTCCAATAGATTCGATGATCAATGGATATGATTCTATCGAAACCTCCAATGTGTTGGATGGATAATATCCCAATCATGCAGCCTTTCGACTTAGCCTGTGGAACCCCCTATAGATCTACAGATGGCATACTTAATGGACATCATCCAATCAATGACCCAAATTATTCCTCGAAGTACTCCCTTTGGAGTACCTCCCGTTCGTGCATTTGGAGCCACTCTGAGAAATCCCCCTCTGATGGACAGTTGTGATCTGTCTTCGATGGATCCGAGGGATAATATTTGTGGACACCTCTCTCCAAGTAATTCCTTCCACACAATTTCCACACTCAACACTTTCTTCCATTCACAGGATGTGACATCATTCGCTCCTTTCCTTGTTTAAATAGGAACCTACGTGGCATCCGATTTGGCACCCAGGACATGTGTCGCTACCCAACTCTGCCACCTATCCTGACATGTGAAACTTAGACCACATTACTCTTTGCTTCCTCAAAGTGCCATAACACACTTCCACGTGGCATGTTATTCATATTATATGTGGATCCTCTACATGGACTGACGTGGTGCACATTTCATTGCTAAACACTACCATGCCCTTCCAGGTGATGACACTTGTCCTCCATGCATTGGTTTGGTGACATCGTCCTCTCCAACATGATGTCACCTTCCTCTTGGCATTATAAAGAAGGAGTTACTAATATCTATGGCCACGATATCTCCTTAGAACCTTCTCCATCAGATTAATTTAGCCAATGTTACTCTGATGGTTCCATAGCGATCTATGGTTTAAATCCATTGTCACCCCTCTAATGGACCTGACGGTTTGGATGTCTCTTCGGGATATTTCTTTCAGGGTCCTCCAACAACCTCTTCTCGGTATATTCTAATGGGTACATCCTTTGACCAATGGTCAGGATCTTATGACACCATCACCAATCAACAACCCTGATTTAAGCACCTTTTCCGAGGCTAGAACTCGACAGGGTCCCACCCCAAACTACCCCGACCAGCTACAAAACACCACGTGTCTTCCTCATATATGTTGGCTCTTGACATCAATATGACGTTAACCCATCCTCTCGCTTATATCTAAGGGTTCCTTTGTAGATCAACAGTCGAGATTAAATCCTAGCTATTCTCTAATCGATGGTAAAGATTTCTCCTCGGAGTGCCTCCATAGAGGTGACTCTACTTTGGGTCTTTGGGCTACTCTGACCAAAAAATCCGACAAATCCAATAGCTATTGTACCTTATCATAGTTCTTCCTGTTGGAGTCCCTTAACAACCTCGCACATGCCAATGCTCCTACAGCTCGACCTTTGATAGACTACTTTTTGAGATCAATAGTTTTGGCATCACTCAAAACACTCCCCAATGGATCCAACGACTCTCATTATCTTGGAACCTCTCCCTTCAAAGTGCTATTACAACCCTTGATCAATGGTTCTAATATAATCGTTACCCGCCAAAATTGCACCTTTGTTACCTTGACATCTCTCCCCTTTCGTCAATATTTACTGAAGGGAAAAGGTAGGGCCCGCGACGAATTGATGGTTGAGCTTGATTCTCTCCTCCTCACCAATCATGAAAATCACCTCTCCTTCCTCATCTATGGTCCTTAATTTCTTGGACATCTCATCGGGGAATCTAACATCTTCTATTGATTCAGGGCACATGCCCTCCAGGCATCGTAACCCTCTTCGACGAAGGGTCAATATATATCTTCCAAACTGAATCAATGGTTTCATTGTATCTCAACTCATACACATGATCTCTTCGTGTTTATATCCCAAAAATTGGACTCAACCATTCAAAGGAAACTTCTAAATATTTTTCCAATGTTCTTACCGAGCCTTCTCGACCTTCACCATACTCAGGATGTTGGAGTTACTTCACACACACCTAAGATTTATTTTTCCTAAGGTTTTTCCTTGTTTATTAGTCATAATTAGTCATTATCCAGTTTCCTATAATTTAGGGGAGAATACTCCA
>JASDQU010291407.1:0-14399 GCA_032191745.1 Picea mariana | reverse complement strand
CTTGCAAAAAATACCCCAACAATGTGCAAAAACCGTAGAAACCAAAATCTGCAGAAACCCTAGGGTCGAAAATCCAAACTTCTTCAATTTTCAATCTGAAAGTTGCAAGTGATGTGGTAGACTAGGTCATACTTATCTGTGAATAATTTAGGCCCAATGCTCAAGGGAAAGTGTTAAAAATAGCTTGACAAGGAAAAGGGTAAGGGTCGTTTTTGTAGTTGCAGCAAGAAGGTGACGGATAGCTTGGAAAGGTGTTGGAGTAGCTTTTGCAATGGATCTTTCAGGAACACTTCTCTGATACCATGTTTAATTTTTAATAGTGGCTCAAGAACATGTAGTTTCTTTTCAATTTAGCATGAAATTGAACCATAAACAATGCAAAAATATAATAGTTGTAGTAAACCAAGATCACAAGAAGAATAGCCATCCACAAGACACAGGAAGTTATCCTGGGAAAACCCTTGTCAACCAAGAGAAAAACCTAGCAACCCTTTTCTATATTGTCAAGAGAAGAAACCATCTCCACCAAAAATATGCATGTCAACAATGGTGGCCCTCAATACAAAACGCTAGCACACACAAGAGGGTGCTCTATGACCAAGAAAGATAGCGCATAAGAAGTGCACACCAAATTTCATCTCTCCAAGTGAATGTGTTGAGTGAATGAGATATGATCCTCAATGGGGATGTATCTCTCTAATATATACATGACCTAACTTAATGAATAGACATGTCCATTGGCACAATAGGGTCGACTTGTACAACTTAATAATACAATTAATCTTTTACATAATATTAATTGTCTTTACACAGCAGGGTTGACTTGTACCCTTCACAATACAAATTAGGGTTTTACAATAGTCTTACTCTTTGAAAAACTAGCAAGGGGTCTCACACACATCCTCTAGTGATTTTCAACTAGGGACAAGTCCACATGTGCTCAACCACAAGGGACGTCACTCTCAAACATATAAACTCAACTAAATCTGTAGGAGTACGAACTGGAGAGCCATCTCAAGTCAACTCAACTAAGTCCATAGGAGTACAATGAGAGACCATCTCAAGTAATCTCAACTCAGTCCAGAGGAACACGACAAGAGACCAACACAAGTCATATCAACTCAATCCAGAGGAGTATGACTCACCTATCACATAGGCATTCTCACAGATCATCTCAACTCAGTCCAGAGGAGTACGATCTGGAGAATGTCTCATGAAGTTGCAATCATCAACAAAGGGAACCTACCACTTATGACTGCAAGCCCCAAGGTACTAATAATGACTCTAGATCCATGTCCCAGAGAAAGATGTGTTGAATTCGGTAGGAAGAGATCTACTGGAAGGAAGGCATTAAGGAATCCTCCATCATCCATCACGAGGAGTAGCAGAAGGCCAAATATTTGGAAGAACTCAGATGAAAAGATTGAAATGACCAAACCGAGGTACGACTTCGACATGTACCAAATGGAATAAAACACAATAGAGACTCTCTGAATAGTATCCAATGATGAAAACTACTGAAAAAGACAAGGAATCCACCAATGGGGTCAAATGGAAAAAGAAGAGCAGGATGTGCATGCATCTTATGAGTAAAAACTTGACATTGATGACTTTTTTTGACCACCTTGATACAAACTTTGAATATTGTTGACCAAAAATATCCAACGCGCAAGAGTTTTTGGGTTGTCTCCAACCCAGATAAATGACCTCCACATGATCCATTGTGAGAGTCATTTGGAATGAAATCCTCTTCTTCGTGAGTCACACAATGACGTAAAATTGAGTCCACACCACAACGATACAAAGTATCACCAATGATGAGATAGTTTTTTGCTTGGTGGTGAATGCATCATCGCTCTTCTCTCAAATAATGTGGGGAGAACTTCAAAGTTTGGAGATATATTAGAATATCTCCATACTAAGGATCAAAAGAAGATATAGGGAAGATGGATTCATCCAAAAATGAGTCCTCAAAAAGTTCCTCTTTATCTTCCCTAGGAAACTCTGACATCAATTCCGCAAAAACAAATGAATTTTTGGACTTTACTGACGGGAATTCTAAGTCAAATTCTTGCAAAATCATGATTCATTTGTTGAATTTCCCACCAAACACGATTAGTTTAGACATACTAGAAAGGATTAACCTATGCAATAACCATATTTTTACGAAGGAGAATGTAATGTCGGAGTCTCTGGAAAATATATAAAGCTACCAGAGCTATCTTCTCAACGTGTGAATATTGCAACTCAGCATCAACCAAACCATGACACATGTAATAAATGATGTGCTCGACAAGCGCATCATCGTCATGTATTTAAACCATACCTATGGTCGATTCATATGTCATTGGGTACAACAAGAAGTCATGATTAAAATCAGGCAGACTAAGGAGAGGGGAAGACATTAAATCCTTTTTCAATGCATAGAAATATATTTTCATGTAAGTATCTCATTCAAATGGGACCCCTTTCTTCAACAAACACATGAAACCCTTAGTGATCTCAACATAGTTAACGATAAAATGATGAAGGAAAATCCATTTTCCTTGGAGACTCGGAAGTTGATGAATAGTATGTGAGGGAGGAAAATGAACTATTTCCTCAACCTTTAAAGGTTCCACAATGATCCCTTTGTTCGAATTGATAAAACCAAGGAGACACCTCGAAGTAACACAAAAATTCCATTTGTGTGGATTCATCCGGATGCGATAATAGTGACATCTCTAGAACACATGACAGAGGTGATCTAGATGATTGGCTCTACAATGAGAGTGAGCGGATAGATCACCCAAATATGCCTTAATAATGTGTTTCATGTCATGGAAGGAAAAAATCATGGCATGTTGGAATGTTGCCCCAGCATTTTTGAAACCAAAAGGAATTTTACGGTATGTAAAATTTCCCCAAGGACAAATAAATGTGGTTTTATGTTGATCCTTGGGTTTAATTTGGATTTGATTGTAACCGGAGAATCCATACATAAAGGAAAAGATCTTGTTGCTTGCACACTCATCAATAATTTGATCAATAAATGGTGTTGGGAAATTGTTCGTGGTACAAGCCTTATTCAAAACCCTGAAATCCATACATACACAGATGGTTCCTTTCTTCTTGTGAACCAGAATAGGGTTAAAAATCCATTCCGTAAGTGGAATCGGATAGATGAAACCTGCTTTGAGGAGCTTACCTACCTCAACCTTTATGGAATATTCCTTCCTAGGGTTAACTAGTTGCAACTTATGTCAAACAAGCTTAGCATTTAGATACGTATTTATTTCATGTTCGACAATTTGAAGATCTATCCCTAGCATCTTCTTGTACGACTAAGTGAAGACATCATGAAACTCCTTAAACGAGGTGGTATAATCACAGATCTCTTCATGGGAACAATCTGCACAGATGATCACATTTTCCACAACATTGGCATCATTCGATATGTTGATAGGAATCGTTTCTGAAATATTGGTCATGTTCCCTTCAGTCTAAACACCATGCTTTAATAAATGGTTCAGTTCTATTAACATTTTCATTCACGTGGACATGGAACACTCCTCTTTCAATGTGATCTATAAGGAAATAAGATCGATGATTTAAATCATCACAGGGCCTCCTCGGACTCATCATTGTCTCTAAAATAGCCTGATCTGAGGGAAGTACTGTCTCGAGACAATATGGAGAATGAGAAGAGATAACCTCCCAAATGAGCATTGGAAGATCATCAACCTCCTCCGTCTGAAGAGGAGTTAGATCTAGGTCTGCAGTGGCCCTTTGAATGTCCATGTAAGAAATCTCTCTTGCGGACAAAGGTTTTTCCATTCATGCGTGCTTGAGCCCTTCTACCGAATCAGACGGGGATGGTATAATCCAAGGATCCTCAAAGTACGTCACTTGAAAATGGTGCACTTGGGATATAGGAATTGATGAACTCGAGCTAACTAGATTGGAGGGAATGTATGATATTGTCATTGGGATATTAAGAGTCTCCATCAACGAAGAATACATTCCAACACCAATACTTTTAGACACCATTTGAGAACCATTTATTAACGGGACAGTATATTCCAGTCGTGCAGCTGAATATGAGTGATTGAAATACGACTAGTCGATCATCACAATTTTTCCTTCATGAGGAAAAAAAATAACTCGGAAGACCGAAGATACGATAGTGGTCATAGCATAAGTCCAACTGTGACCTAGAAAAAGGTTATAGTCGAGCGGAGCATTGACTACTTCCACTTCAACGTACATGTTTTTTCCTCCCAACTGTATGGGGAAGGAGGAAAGTATCTAATGGGGCCAAAATGAACAATCATCAAATGCAGTCAAAAGAGTAGAGGATGGAGCAAAGATTTGGAGAGTCGATAACTTTCCAACAAGAAATCAACATCACACACATCGATGCTCCCTCATCAATCACATTCTAAAAATTTTCTTTGTGGCATACATCACTTGAATATGAAAAGTGACATGATAAGGGAGTCAATGTTTGACATTAGAAATGTCAAATGTGATGATATGTGAGCTAGAAGCATCTAAGGCCCCGATAGCAGAAAGCAATGCACTCTATTGCATTGGGAAAATTTGGAGTACCTTGAGAGTGGACATCACACACACCGACTAGGCCAAATCTTCCACCATGGAATAATTTTGAGCCACACTAGCATTTGGATTATGTAAGGCTCTTTTGTTCACACCATTTGGATGTGAGGCATAACATCAATTGCAGAAGGATTCCTAATATGAAGAGGCCCTTGCTACTCAGCGAGTTCCTTACTCTTAGACCCAGACTCAAGTTTATTGTAATTATGCACTCAAGTCTACAGATAATCATATGAAATCATCATATATACATTTGATAATGTTTCGTTAAGTGGAGGAGTACCCTGGTTACCCCTCTGCTGACACCCAACATTAGATCCTAAATCCATGTTTTTTTCGTGTGGAAATGGATTCATCAATATGGCAGTTTGTTGTTGTGCCAACAACCTCTGGGCTTCTTCCATCTTGGGTCATTTGTGAGTGAGGTGATCCTCCTTGAAAAGTTTACAAGGAAACTTAACCTTCCTCTTTTCCTTCTCGCCCCCACTAGAACTAGATTATGGTTTATTAACGTTCTTATTAATATCCCACCCCCCCTTTTTTATCCTTACCCTTCTTCTTCCCACTAGGTTGTTGGGTACCTTTTGGGTTCGTCGGTTGCACATTGTGTACATCCGAATTTTTGGAGAGGGAATTCGAAGTCGAAGCTAGACCGGACATAGAAGCTTGGATCGAGAGTTGTCTCATTTAATGTGAGACCAAGTCTACAGAAGAACTTTGAACAAAACCCATAATGCCATTGGCATGAGGTCTAGGACTTGGTTTGGTAGGGTCAGTATTTGATCGCGATGCATCCAGGATGATCTCATATAGGATCCTAGACTGAGAGTAAATCAAATCTAGCTATTGGGCTCTAAATATAGCTTTCTCCTCTATAGTTACCCTGGAAGTAGAAATGTCCTTGGAGATATAAGGCAACAAGGAATTCAAAAAACACTCCAAGAGGAACTCTGGAGGGGTGGTTGCCTTAATCATTCTATTTCTTCTCTTTCACTCCTGAATATGGTTAGATATATGAGTGGCCTTATTCTATCGAAAATTTGACAAGAGATCATACCAACATCATAGTGAACTGGGAGTTGAAAGTGATTGAGAAAGACTAACACCAAATCATGAAACATGTGATAGGATGCCCCCTTCAATTCAATATGCCACTTAGCAGCAACTTCGATAATATTACGCTAAAAAAGGTGTAAGCAAATAGAATGATCATTCAATGAGTTGGAAAAACACCACAGGTGGAAATTTGTGGCGTGATCACCAGGATCTTCACCAACTTTTCGTTCGAATTTGGAAATATTTGAAGGAATTTTGGTTGGGACCAATGGCCAACTAGGATTGTGGAACATAGGTTCATTCATCAACTTTGAAATATATGGAAAATTAAGAGTTTCCAGGAAGGGGAGCCTTGGTTTTTGCATCGTAATCCAAATTTTGGAGGGGGTTCCCCCGAGTTGGTTGGAATAAGGAAACGAAGAGCCTAGATTGTTACTAGAACCAAGTTTCCAAAAAGAATTCACCTGAAAGTCAAAATTTTGATAAGATGGTTGAAATCCCTGACCATAAGGAGGTAATCCCCCTCCAAACTGGTTACCAATCTAAAAATATTGATTTATGTTCAGTGCCCCGTGTGTTGGAACAGATCCAAATGAGGGGTTCCATGATGATTGGAAAGGATATTCCCCAGGTGGCACCCCCGAGGAAAGGATTGTTCCCATATCCACCAAAGAATGTGAGGGGTTTGGATGTAGATGATGTGTTAGTATATTTAAATACACCACTTAAGGAAGGAACCCATCCCATAGCGGTATTAGGACCTAAGGACGGAAAAAACACACTTCCAAGAAAGGGGTTTGACATAAAATATGTCCCCCACCCTTGGAATAAATTGGTAGGGAATCGAAGAACTCCCAACACCAATGTTAGAAACTTGGGGAGTCAGTTGAGATCCATTTGAAATGCTCTACATTCCAAATGAATACATCCCAAACGTAAATGCATTAGACACCAAAGGTAGCGATGAAGAGGCCACACTCAAAGGTTGAGTGGACCCAACAATCGGCAATGTGGATTTGTTGACCGATGAGGCTATTGTGGATTCAACCACGTTAGTCATTTGGTTAGAGATACCAGGAGGAAGGATTCCTCTTGATACTATTGTCGACGTGGGGGTTACAGGGACCCCCAACCTAGACACTTCCAAATTTCCTTCCATTACGACCCACAAAAGAGGGAAACTATCAACGTAGTCTAATCGAGGAGCTAGAATTCACCAAATAACTGGATTGTCTAGTCTAGTTAATAGAGAGTTAAACGGATGAATGAAAACTTTGGCTTCAAGGTATGATATATGAGTAACCACCGATGCATAAGACTTTTTCTATGCATCCTCAATTTCTAAAAAGTCAGTTGGACTCGCTGATTCAAAAGTGTCGACTGGATCGAGTCGACGACTCTAAGAAGGAGGCAGAGAATTTATAGGAAATTCTTTAGGAGGAATACCTTGAACTCTCCACGATCGATGCGGCGGTTGATTAGCCACTTTAAATCAAATATTTAAGGCATTGGCCAACACACCCACCTAGGTCCTCTACGCACAGAGAGCACACCACTAATAATAAAAATCCCTAAAAGATACAAACCAAGCAAAAAACTTTGTTGAAATCTTGACTTAGGTGGATTAGGTCATTAGATTGCAATAGCAACAAAGTGAGGTAAGGACCTTCTAGATGAAGGCACGGGTTGATTAAGTCCTATGAACCGTCGAACAAAAGAGTGAGAAACATTTACCCCGACCTCCACTAACCGTCATTATCCGGTGCAAGTACCCACGCTTTGCAGGGAACCCTCCAACAATACTGAAAAGCATGATATGAAGTATGTCCCAAGTACCACAAGAAACCCCCTGCAGTCACCTCTGTGGTACCTAGGAAAAGAAACTAAGGATGCCAACTCACAATCAGAGTCCAGGGGAATACTCGACAGTCGAGATTGAACTTATGAGAAGGGTAGAAAAGCTCGAAACTTCAAAAGAATTGCCTCTCACTGAGGTAAGGACACTAGAAAAACCCACAAATACGATCTTTTCACTATGCTTAGTTAAGCTTCGGAGGGGTTATCTCCTCAGATCTCCTTCATGTGACCTTCTGTTTGGATCTTGTGTGAGAGGAGTTTCCCAGCCACACCTATACAGAAATTGTATTTGATTCTCCCTATCACAAACTCCTACGTTTGCTTTTGGTTGTCCCTCTAGAATTTACTCTAGAAAAATATTGCTAATTGATTTTAGTTATTAACGTTCATTTTAATGGTTGTTTATTGAGTCACAAAGAAATGAACGTGAAACTCAGTGATTTGTATTGACACTTGCAGAAACAAAAACAATTACACTTTAAGAATATTTTTTATATGAAACAGAATAAATTCTTCAAAAGAAAGAGGTGTAATATATAAATATGAATGCACTTCTTCTTCAAATAAATGTTTTATTTTCAATGCAATGCAAATGTGAATCTTTCATTTTCCATGCAATGCTTGATTTGATTGAAATATTCAACAACTTATGCAATGAACTAAGTTAAATTAAAAATGCAACTTTTCGCTTTTCACTTTAAATAATAAAGATGCACCCTAGAAATTAACCTTAAATGAAAACTGAAATATTTTTCTTTTCTATAAAGTACAAGAGTGAATTATGGAAGAAAACATACATACAGTGACCTTTTCATTTGTAAATGCAAGTGAAAAGGGTAAGGAAGAAAGTTCACAAGCACACACTCTTACACTTTTGTTTAAGTAAATTGAGAAAACAAGAAAGTAGAAGGAAATAAAGACCACAAACATATGACCAGACACCCTATAAAGAACTGTAAGAACATGTCAAAGTGAAGTATACGCATGAAGAATATTTCTCAAGACCTAACACCATCAAAAGAAAAAAACAACCTTGACAAAACAAGAAAGTTGAAAAATATTTTTGGACTTTTCTTATAATCTTGAAAGAAAAGAAGACAATTTATGAAACCAAAAAGCAACTCTAAAGACTAACAGGATCTAGGAATATCCTATAGTACCACAACCCCAACCTCCAATGATTTGGAAAGAGCAAAAAACTTAGACCAAGAACATGTACGTGATTGTATAAGTGACAAGTAACATATGCACGCAATTGTGTTCAAGGAAATTCATGTATGTATGCGATTGTACTAAAATAAATGCGCGTACACCCTGTAAAAACCTCTCAAACTTGAGAGAGAAGGGTCTGGAAGACTCAGGAAGGATTGAAAAATTTCAGAGAATGCTAAATAAAGGTCTAAGACACAGAAAAATCTTCAAAATAAATGAAAACAAAAAGTACTCCTAACAACCCAAAAAGGGAGTATCCCCAGTGGAGTCGCCAATTTTGTTACGAAAAACAAAGTCCTATGGCTATGGGTTGGGGCCACAACAGAGGGATACCCTAAAATACCACTCTTAGACTCAAATCAAGTAGTCAATTAAAAGTAACTACTTTGCAATAACTAACTTTCAAATGAAAGAGAAGAGAAAAAACCCAGATTCTGACATTTCATGTCAATCTCGTTCGAAGACTCTCTCTCCATAACTCTTTCACAACAATCCTTTCAAACCTCCTGCAAACAAAGAGACAAGCAACTGCAAATAGGTAGTTATTTGATAACTAACTAAACATGATCATTTCAATTTGCATAATATATTTAAATCAAGATATAGATAATGTATTAAAACATGAATCAACAAATGAAATTGGACGAGAGCGAGAGATATTTTATTATGAACAACATAAAAGTTGGTTACAACCTGTAACCATTGTGGCACAATCCCAAAACTAGGCTTCAATTTCCTCCACCCAAGGTCATAGATGATAAACAATACCTACAAAAATTTGTTCTCAAACAGTTCCAAGGAAGGTACAGGCTTTCTTCCTGACAAGATAGGAAGAACAGAACTTTTGAAAACAAGGGTTTTCAAATGGGAAGGGCAATCTCAGATGCAAGGGGAAAAGGGGACTTGCAGGACAATGATGAAAATTCCAACATAAGGATGCATTTCTATGTTCTATTTTTACTCCACCCCAAGGATCTAATTTATACTCATTTTTTACAGTTGGAGTAGTTATGGACGGGCTATAGGAGGTTAGGAACCTAAGGAACCCATCAACTATGCCCGAAATGTCAATATTTTTTATTTTTTTGAGCCAAAATAGCATGTACATAGGTTTTTAACTGGAAACCATCGTATGTATGTGGGGTGCTTTAAAAAGAGTCGTGTACATCAAGTAAGATGGGTTCTTTTTAAGTATTTTTAGGGAAGAAAAGGGGGATTTTGGTCCTACAAGCAGGGAAAGGGATGTAACTGAGGCCAATGAGTCATCATATTCATATGTGGTGTCATATAAATCTATAACAATGGTCCCTTATTAGGCCAACCCATATTACATATACATTTGACCCATGTATACCCTCATTAGGAACATAACATATTAGAACAACAAATATATATCTAGTTTTACTACACAAATTAATTGGAAGACACGACCTTTGTGGCCTAGATTGAAAAGCTATGGTGAGGAAGTCTCAGGGTTTGTATTAAATCAAGGGGAACTTTAGGTTGAATAACAACCCTATAGAACCCTATAAGGTTGGATTTGGTAAGAACGGATCAAGGAAAACATCAATTGTTCAATCAAATGACAAAGCTTTTAAATGGGAAACAAGTGAAAATATTTTAAAATATTTATGATCTAGTCAACTTCATGGGGAAACAGATCCATTGGGAATGGGTCGAAGTCTTTGGAGATACATTACAAGGATAAGGGAAAATCCTAATGGGGGATCTGAACCTTATTGTAAATTGAGATGAGAAGTGGGGTTGTATCTTTGTTCGATACCTTGTAGAGGGAGGTGGATGATCTAATTATGGAATGGGACTTGGTGTACTAGTTAATATGTTTGATTGAGATATATGTGTCATAGGGTGCTCCCGCCAAGGTTTTTATACCTTTGAATGCTATAATAATCAGGGGTTTTCTTTTATTCCTGTTAATATGTTCGATTGATATGTAAGTGGACATATAAACCTATAGTGACAGTCAAGCTCTCCCTGGCTCTGAATGTGTCATTGCCCTAAGTTGTGATGTACATGGTAGCACGGTGCTTGGGATCCATATGTGGATTTGGGTTTGTTAATGCATTCCAGAAGCCATACTACAATAGATATAGAGGAGGAGTTAATATTGTAGCTCATGTCTACACTAAGGGAGTTGGGTTGGCTACATAAATTATTGGCACATTTGTGTTGGTCTACACGATTTTCCTTGTCATCTCTCCAAAGTGCAATGCCTATGATTCCCATGTGCCTATATGTATTACTAAAACTTAGACCTTCATTTCATTCTTATTGGTGTGGTTTCTATGGGTATGTTGTGAGTATTGTTGCTTTCTCAACATATCTTGTAGCATTTTGGAATAGATTCTACTACTATAAAATATATTTTCTCTCATGTCAAGCAAGTTAGTATAAATATTAATGGATTTTCCTATGAAGTTTTTTGTACTCATGGTACATTTGGCCACCATCGATGTAATAGAATGGACAAATTACATTTCTTAGTTGTTGTAATTTGGTGCAGTAATAACTATTTTTTTGTGCAGGGGCTTCGCCTTATCCTTGTTTCAAATAAAGGGAGATCATGATTTCATCTTCTGGGGTAGACCATATTTCATGGGTCCAAGATGCATGTACCTAAATCGTTCATAATTTTATTATAACCCAAAAGAAGACATCTTCACGGACATTGTTTCAATTTTCATTGCACTACCTCACCTCCCTTTCATTTTCTAGGGTTATCAAACACTATCCATATCTATTGGGAATGCATTGGGGTAATTTATAGATCGAGTGGAGTTAAAATCGAATCATGAATAAACCATTGCTTTCATTTGTGTGGGAGTAGACCAATAAAAATGCCTTCTTGAAGTAGTTTTGCTTAATATAGATGGCTAGACACACATCCAGGGATTGGAGTATGAGTGTATATCATTTAAATGAAACTCTTGTCATGAATACAGTCACTTCACTAAGTATTCCAAGAAGAACTTGATGCATGTGTACAAAAGAAGTGCCTCATAAGGAATAAAGGTTGTCCTCCTCCAAGTGACTTGTTGGTGGTTCTTAGACACTGAAGGCATCATTTTTACCTCCTCATATTTGAAGAATGGATTTGAAATATTGAACCAAGAAATGATGTAAAAATATCTACCTATAGAGGACACCAAGAAAACGATGCTCTGGCTCCACCCCCAATGATCCAGGTGGATATTGGTGGCCACCCACCTGTTCCAAATTCCAACTGGATCATCTAGACAGTTTTCAGTTCAGCTTGTTTCTCTATAATGGGGACATTTCTTTGTAATTCTAGGTTATGCACTTACGGGGCTATCTTGAATCCCTACACAGCATCCAGGTAGGTATGGGTGGATTCCCACATATTCCAACTGGCTTATTTTGGAATTTTTCATGTCAGAAAATCTTTTTGTACTTCCATAGTTTTTTGGGGGCTCTAAACAATGTTTTCTTGGATTTCCATAATCAAATTGTAGTCAGATTCAAATTTTGATGACATAATGTGTACTTCTCGAAAATAACTTTCCAACAGGATATCACACGCCTAAAATGGAGATCATATGCAAAATTTATGACCCCAGGAAGTTAATGTACTAACTTACCCCAATGGGGCCCACATGACTTTTGGTGCTTCATCTCCTAAGGTTAGGTTTTTTTACGTCTAGGGTTTTTGCATTCATGTTAATCATAAAAGGCCTTCGTAGCCTCATTTTAATCATCTTCTTGCGAATGAGCATACCTGTTACATCTCTTCTCAGAGATAAAGATTCCACCATTATAGTGAGTCTTGGTGGTTGAGGTCAAAGACAAGGAGTCGAACCTTGAATCAGAATCTAATCCAGAAAATATTGAAAATAGATAGATCATCAATGCAGACCCCACTACTATTGTCATGACCATGACAATTCAACCAGAAGAACCAGTAGATCCTGAATAGGGAGAGCACCTCTTCCATTCACGGATGTGGGTGAAGAGGACCTCGTTGCATTTCATTGTTGATAGCGGAATCCAGAAGAATCTCATCTCAGATGAGGTCATCAAACAGTTGGGGTTGTTAACAACACCACACACACAACCATACAACATCAGTTGGTTTCACCAGGGATGATATCTTTGTGTCAGCCAGAAGTGTTGCTTGTCCTATGGCATCCATCCCTTCAAGGATGAGGTAGTGTGTGATGTTGCCCCTCTTGATGTCTCTGATGTTGTTTTGGGCCAACCATATATGTGGAAATTTCATGTTGTTTATGAGTCTCAACCTCGTAGTGTCATTATTACTCTAGGGGTTCAACTCTACAGGATACCAGAGGTAGTTCTGACTATTGTTCCATCAAAACAGTGCCACAAGGTAATCTCTCATACTACAAAATTCATCCTCTTCACAGTCTATTCAAAGGATGCACAGAAGGCCACTGCAACCATTGTAGCCCCAACACCCTCTATCCAATAGAAGCAGATTGCAGATATTGTTTATTCACCTACAATGGTTCCTACACAATGCCCCGTCAATCCCAGAGACAACAAGTTGGTGGAATATATTCAACCCTGCCAGCAACAGGTTCGTGACAACCTTCCACATACCAAGCAACGCAACTTCTCCAACAAGGCATGCATCTCACCAATATTTATATTCAAAAAATGCTTTCCCCTCTTCCACTGGAACTCAATGCAATGGATATCACTTCTTCCTAATGGGATAGGATTGATCCAGGTGGATATTGGTGGCCACCCACCTATTCCAAATTCCAACTAGCTCATCTAGACAGTTTTTAGTTCATCCTGCTTCTCTGTAATGGGGACATTTCTTTGTAATTGTGGGTTTTTCACTTACAGGGTTGTCCTGAATCCCTACACAACATCCAGGTGGATATGGGTGGCCACCCACCTATTCCAATTCACTTATTTTGGAAGTTTTCATGTCAGTACATCTTTATGTACTTCGAGGGCCATTTTGGAGATCTAAACAATGTTTTCTTGGATTGCTACAATCAAATTGCAGACAGACTCAGATTTTGATGGCACGATGTGTAGCTCTCAAAAATACCTTTCCAACAGGCTATCACAGGCCTAAAATGGAGATTGTATGCAAAAGTTACGACACCGGGAAGTTAATGTACTAACGTACCCCAACAGGGCCCACATGACTTTTGGCGCTTCATCTCCTAGGGTTAGGTTTTTGGCATTCATGTTTATCATAAAATGTCTTCAGAGCCCCATTGTAATCATCTTCTTGCGAATGAGAGTAGTCATCACATCTCTTCTTAGAGATAAAGTTGCCACCGTTCTAGCAAGTCTTGGTGGTCGAGGTCAAAGACAAGGAGCTAAACCCTGATTCGGAATCTGATTTAGAAAATATTGAAAACAGACAGATCATCGACACAGACCCCAATGTTACTTTCACGGTTGAAACAATTCAACCAAAAGAACCAATAGATCTTGAAGAGGGGGAGTGCCTCTTCCATTCACAGATGTGGATGAAGGGGATCCCATTGCATTTCATTGTTTATAGCGGCAGCCAGAAGAACCTCATCTCAGCTGAGGTCATCAAATAGTAGGGGTTGTTGACAACACCACACCTGCATCCATACAACATCGGGTGGCTTCACCAGGGATGATATCTTCTTGTCATCCAGCAGTGTCGCATGTCCTATGGCATC
>JASDQU010291406.1:0-14399 GCA_032191745.1 Picea mariana | reverse complement strand
TCATATGGGAGAACAATTATCTGCCCTAAAGTCGAGCTCTTATTTGAGTCTCCAATAATTCCAGAGCTTCTTCCATTAAGCCCCAACCCCTATCTAAGTAATACTGAGCGACAACTTCCAACATATGAACCTCCCAAAGGCAAACACCTATTAGGTTTCAACAAGTTCCCACTTCTCGGAAGTAAAACCTTTGATCTCTCCTCCGCACCCACAAAAATCCTACCAGAGAGAGCATTATCCCTTCCCTTCCCAAATTCTTCCATCTCCTTCCCTGGAACAACACACAGGTCCACTCCCCCAGCATCTAGAAAGGTTGACTTGTCCTCCCAAAACCTCCCTATACCCTCCACAGCTACAAAAAGTTTTGACTCGGGACCTACCTTTCCCTTCGAACTACAGACCTCCAGAGAATAAAAAAGGATAGGGTTTAAGGCYGATCCACTCCCCYCATAAAKACCAYCACTTTTCATAGTTAAGACCTCTCCACAAATCTTCAAATCTCCATCAGAACTAGTAGAGATCAAGGAAATTAAATTTGAACATACGAGATTCAACTTACCAGGCTCCAATTCGCTTTCCACAACCGCGGTAGTCAGGTTGGCGCTCCAATCCTCATTGGACTGAATCAAATCAACATTGTCAAAATCTGCACGCTCACCAAAAACGCCATGCATCTCTCTTTTATCACCACCCTTACACTGAGACTTCAGGTGTCATGTTTCCTTGCAGACTAGACATTTGAACGGAACACCCAGGAAATCTAACCTTTGATGGAATATTGTTCGCCCCCAGCTAATTTCAATCTTCGTCGGAAATCCTTTGGACAAATCAATCTCCACTAACACTTTTCCCATCCTCCTATCGGAACCCCCCAAGAGCTTAGGGTCAACATAAAGAAATCTCCCTAACACATTCCCTACCTCCTTAAACACCTCCAAGCTCCATAAAATAAGTGGACAACCAGGCATGAGCACCCACAAGTGTCTGAACCTTAAGACCTCTCTTGATGGATTAAAAGCACAGTGCCATCAGGAGAGCATTAGACTATCGTTGTTTACCACCCAAACCTGCTTCTGGATCTCTGATGCGTCATCCAGTATATTAAAAAGAAAAGAAAACCACCCTCTACTCAATACGAAAACAATGGGTGCATATCCTAGTCTGGGTCTCCAGATTTCCTCCACCGAGTTGTGGACCTCCTAAGCCCCCAACGCCTAATAGATAAACTTTCCCACAAGCCCCCGCTATGAATAAATACCTACTTCTTCCATCCCTACGTCTCGCCCGAGAGATAGTTTTACCTTCTCTTTTTTCACTTGCAAGGCCTTCAAACTCGACCAGGGAGCCACCTCCTTCCTTACACTGGGATAAGCTCCAAACACCGCAGCCTCCTTCCTCACAGGCTCAGATTCCCCCCATGACTGCTTACCGGACATTTCCTCTCGCTTTTCCTCCACTAGTATAGCAGCCCCAGAGACTCTAATAGGACATCTATCAGTCATGCCAATGATAGTGCTTACCGCTTCCCCCTGACCCCTGTCTGCACCAAAGCACCCACCCTCACCAAGATCTGAAACATCCTAGATATCCTTCGACTTCTGATGCATGCAAGACAATGAGATACTTGGTAATATGCGACCATGTTTACCCCCCTTTCCCAAATCACGAGGAAAACATTCAATAGTGGGAGATCGTTTACCTACAACTGAATGACCATTTGGATCGACAACACCTGTCGCCTTCACCTCAGACATGTCCTTGCTCACGTCAGACTGTCCTTTCTCTAGTCTATTCCTCCTTAACTCACCCCAGTACTTGTCATCTGGCTTTAATATGCTAGCCTGTCTCCACCACAGATCGTCTACCAAGCCCTCTGCTAGTGCCGCCACTTCACTCTCCATAGTTGTAGCTGATTTTAAATAATCTTTGTGTTGTATTAATATTTTAAGTAATAATAAAAACTTGAAATAAAATTTTTATATTTCAAGTAAAATAAAATTGAAAAAAATAACCAAAGATAACTCACCATGCTATACTTGAACTTGCTTTCAAAAAGCAATGATTACCTCTCAATTAAAAAAAGCAATAATTACCTAACATTAAAAAAAAATGCATTTAAAAATCAATAATCACTTAACATTAAAAGAAAATGTTAAATAAAGCAATAACTACTTAATATTAATATTAAATATAAATTTAAAAATCAATAATAAAAAATGTTAAATAAAACAATAACCACTTAATATTAAATATAAATTAAAAATAACTCACCATTCATAATTTCCCTTTGGATTGTACTAGTCTCGATTAGTAGGAATACACTGAAACAAAAAGAATAGTGTTGTTCAAGTTAAATCAAAAGAAGTGAAAAACAAAGTAAATAAAAAATAGTATAAAGAGAGATCAACTTACAATGATGTCATTATCAACGTAATTATATATTAATAAACTTGATAAATTGAAAAGCAGGGCATAGCCTCACAAATGGACAAAGTTTTACAAAGCATTCCAACAATATTTTCTTTGAGTGTTCAGGGTGTATATACTAGTGTAAACCCAATGCTTAGTATGTATATGTTACTTAAAATTAAGATGTGGCAAGTTGTACCTGGGTCCAAAAAAAAAATTGCAGAGCCGGAACATTGTAATATATCAAAAAGAAGATGAAATATCCATACAATCCTCTTTGTAATATGTCAAAATATAATCCATTCATCACAGATCTAGTTTTTTTTTTTAAGCATATTTCATACCTACTACTTTCCATAACCTCTATTTGTTGTGCAAACACTATGTGGCCAACAACGTGCACTCTCTATATATTTGAAAAACAAATACATGGAGGTTGAAGCACAATAATGGAGTGTGGACACATCTGCTCCTTTATTGCCATGTCATGGATCAATTTGTAATCCCATTTCATATATATTGCAATGTCTATATACTTTACAACACACGCCATGTGCACATAGTATCCAACGAGATGGGGGAGAAAATGGTAAACCCAAAGCATGAATGGGAATCTAACACAAAATAATGAATTAAAGTTAGTAATGGAGAGAATGTCTGGAACTCTCAGCTTGCTCCCAAAGCTGATTACAACAACAAAACAGAAATGGAAACGAATCGAGCGGGAAAGACAATAGGGGCATAGTTTGACCCAAGCTTAAGCATGTACTAAATTTCAATTGTATTTCACAATGCGAAGGCTCAAAAAAGAAAAAGTAGATAACATGATAAGAATGAGAGAGTAAAAAAAAGGTCCCCTCTCCAACGAAAAAGACAGAAATCGCAATACTAACAGTGAGCCAAAGACCATTGTAGACTCTAACAAACATTGCAAAAATCACTCTCCAACGAATAGGACAGAAATCACAATAATAACAGTGGGCCAAATACCATGGTAGACTCTCTAAAAAACATGACAAAAATCATAGTACTAACAATGAGCCAAAGACCATTGTAGACTAAGTGATAAGATGGCATTTCAGTGTCATGTTATTTTCAATTGTAGTTTTTCACCTCAAAGAGATACTCAACATAAACAGTTGTTTGAATTTAGCAATATATATTTTAATTTTATAACTATAACTATGAGTTGCCCAAATAGATTTAGGTTGTATGTATATCTTTGTTAATACAAAACCTCCTAATTTTACCAACAAAAGCAATTTCCATAGTTAATATAGGTGTTATTTTCAATTGTAGTTTTTGACCTGAGAGAGACTCCGCATAGACAATTGTTTTAATTCAGCAATATCTATTTTGTACCTAGTTTCCATTTTGATATGTATGGGTCACCCAACTAGTTATATATGGGTCACCCAACTAGTTATAGGTTGTAACTATATCATTGTTTATATTGAACCTTAACTTTACCTACAAAAACACTTCAAAAATAAACAAATTGCATGAATAGGGTTCAGGTTCAATAGTAGGAGGCATTGTCATGCCACCCACGAATGTTCAATTTCCTTGGAGGTGCAACTAAGGGGTTGCGGTCAGGTGAGAGTACTAGGTGACTGAGAGGACATTACCATTATGCCAAAAACATAACTGAACATAAATGTTATAGATTATTGTTTGAGGTTACCTATGGAGAGAGTGGGCATAGTATAAGAAAGTACAAAGCCCTCTATACTACAACACATGTCTTGGAAATTGGATACACCTAATATCGGTAATTTGGTAGTGTTTTCCCCATTTCTAGGAATAAGTAAGGAGATGATGTCTCGAGGCCCATAGGTTGTGAATATGGAGTATTGAGGGATAGATTGACCTTGATGTCCACTTACACAGATGGACACCCACTTCACCACCACACTTCTTTGGTTCATCATGATGGCATTCACCACATCAACCCATTTCTAGAAGACGGTGGGTCTTGCTCTATGAGGTACAAGTTAGGTATTGTGGTAAGTGTCACTTTAATACTTGAGGCATTTGAATATGTTGCATTTAAAGTTGCTCTTCAAGTCTTATTGTTATCACTTATAATGTATTTAAGTTGTATCTCTCACACCTACTTACTTCATTACAAGTTTTTGCATAAGCTATAAAATCGCATCATGTTTTTTCCAAGAGTCAGTTTTAAGCAGATGCTACAGGAAGTTCCTGCAGCTCTTCACACAGAAAATTTGTTGGTGCTACAGGAAGTTCCTGCAGCTCTCCACACAGGAAATATGCAAGAGCTACAAGAACACTTGTAGCAACCTGTTTTTCAACAAACAACGGAGTGATGAGTTTTTTGTGATGGATGATGGTGAAACATGATAATGACACTATTCCACACTCTAAAATACACATAATACACTGTTTTTTATCTTCAAAAAAGAGTTTTGGAGCAATCTTGTATGAAAAAAGAGAAAATAGAAAACAAGGGATTTTCTACAAATGATTGTTTTTGCAGTCAATTTCAAATTCATACTCTGACCAAATGGAGAGTTATTTTGAAAAACTAAAAGATATTTTTCTCAATAACGAGCTCATATACAAAATCCTCCCTCCGTTTTTACACAGGTGTCATGGTTTGGGATATACAAGTAGATCTTTACAACTCATTTTTCAGATTTGAAAATACAGGAATTTTCATGTTCTAGTCATCATCTTTGGTCATAGATTATGTGGATATGAAGAGTTATTTTGAAAAAAATAAAGAGTGTTTTATTAATAATGAGATAATATAAAAAAACCTCTCTCAATTTTTACACAACTATTATGGTTTGGGATATATGAAGTGATTTTGCAGCCCTATTTTTCAGAAATTTGCCATATGCTGTGAAATGGGACAGTCAACCCTTGGTTTGATTCCACACGTACCATGAGGATGTGTGAATTAGGAAGACACATGGATGTTAAATGAGGATATTTTTGCTAAATATCCTCAAATATTTGATTTGATTTTAATGTATTTAATGCTTTAAATGTCAAACCCTAGATTTTAGGTATGGAATTGATTTTCCATATTTTTTGTAATCTTGTTGATATGACTAAGTGCAAATTCGACCCTAGGAGGTGTCATCTATGCCTATTTTAAGTATATCAGATACAATATTTGAGGATATAGTTGCTATATCATAGATATATAAAGCTCATGGAAAACAATATGTAAAAGGGGAGGATTTAGTCTGAGGGACTGAGAGAGAGTTGCAGAGGGTTCGATCCCTGTTTTGGCTTGATATTTTATATATAAAGACTATTTTGATTCATCTTTCCTATGTAAAGACTTCAACTGCTAATAAAGTTAATGTTAGTTTTGTGTTCCTTCTCTGTTAATCATCTTCATGTTTTCTTTTGAAACACTCTGCTGATGTCATATGATGTTATGACAAATGCTTATGTGCTGAGAAGGTTGCTTTAAAGGATTTTCAACAATCTTTGCCACATTAGTGTTTCTTCTCCTTAAATATTATTTGGAATGATTTCTACATAAAGGTTTATTCTTCTAATGTATAAGGACATTAAGGACAAGATTTTTTTTATTGGTGGATTTATTAGTCTTGTCTTTCCCTTCTCTCAATCACTTCACCCAAAACTTTAAGTCTCTAGACATTAGTTTTATTTACCTGACTTGTTGCACCTAGGTAAGTGATATTAATTGATCGGATCATTATTTCCTTTCAAACCAAGAAATAATCTATCCATCTCTAAAACCCTTATTGAACATTTTGAAACAAGGTGTGCTAGGCTTGACTCAATAGAAGTTTTGAGTTGACTTCTAACGCTAACATCTTTTGGCATTGTTGTCGAGGATGGAAATGAAGTAATCTTCCTTGGGAGAATGACATCGATCATATTCTCTTCTTGATGGTGAACAAGAAGTGAACATATATCAGACTGCATATCATTCACCTGGAGACTCCACTCCATAAGAGATGAATATATTAGCGACTTCACTGGTTTGAAATGGATGTTATTCTTGCTCAAAGGTATGTATTTTGTGATTTCTCAAACATAGTTGGTTTTCCACATCCAGTGCCTACTATAGCTGAATGGGATGACTATCTTCCCAGATTCAGACGAAGAAGGCATGATCATCCTAGTGAGCACTTATTAAATTTTCATAAATGCATGCTTGAACGTGATCTTGTTCATGAGGATGTCTTAATCAAGATGTTTATATTCTCTCTGGAAGAACATGCTCGTGAATGGTGTCAATCCCTTCCTGCTTATAGCATTCATTCGTTGAAGGACTTTCATGATGCATTTAAGCAAAGATATTTGGTTGACCTTCCTTATTAAATATGTTGTCATGAGTTTGATTTGTTATGTAAAGGATCTGATAGTCATGAAGAGTATGCTTGTGTTGAAGAGCTTGAGAAGGATATTAGTTCAAATCAGATTCTGGAAGACATAGTTTTTCCTTCTTTACCTATTTCTCATAATGAAGAATCTCATGAGTATGATGTTTTTCCTCTTCAAAATACAATGTTGCCTTATGATTTTTGTGAAATTATTGCTATTCTAAACGTTGTAAATGAGTCTATTTTTCAAGGAATTGATCAACAATTTAAAGAGTGTTTTGTTTCCCTTAGTGGTTGTGAAGCATATGATTTTCATAAGCTATTGCAAGGAGAGCAAGAGCAGCCCAATCTTATTCATGTAGTGGGTTTCAAGCAGTAACATTTTGATCTTTTAAATTAGCTAAAATCTTGCCATATTCTTCATGATTCAATAGTTGATTGGATGGAGTCCCTATTTTCAAAAGCTTCATAGGATGACAGTTTTGATGTGGTGTTTCTTTGTAGCTGTGAGCCATCCGAGAAAGTTTTGTTGCATACATTAAACTCTTTTTATGTTTTTTCAAACAACTGTAATCATAAAGCCATGCCAAGAAGTCAGTTGCTTGATTGGTTATTTTGGAAATTTGTATATACATGAGAAAAGTAGTTCAGTTGGTTAGTGTAGGCTTATGTACATAAATGATCTCAACATATGAGCATTTGGATTGCATTTGTATGTTTGTTTTCAATAGTTCTTTCAGTTTACTTGAATAAGTTGCAGAGTTGGAGGTATGGTAGTAAAAAATTGCATAGGTTTGGAAGGAGGTGAATGCCTCCATAGCCCAATGGATAAGGCACATGTCTTATTGTTCTTGGCAGCTCACAGGGATCATGATATATCTCGTGGAGCCAATGTTATCACATCTAATGTTCTTAAGTTGTATCTCTCACCCCTGCTTACTTCATTAAAAGTTTTTTCATAAGTTGTAAAACCGCATCATGTTTTTTCCAAGAGTTAGTTTTAAGCAGATGCTACAGGAAGTTCCCTCATCTCTCCACACAAAATAATTGGTGGTGCTATAGGAAGTTCCCGCAACTCTCCACATAGGAAATATGCAGGCGCTACATGAACACCTGTAGCAGCCTATTTTTCAACAAACGACACAGTGTTGAGTTTTTTGTGATGGATGATGGTGAAACATGATAATGAAACTATTCCACACCCTAAAATACAAATAAGACACCATTTTTTTATCTTCATAAAAGAGTTTTGGAGCAGTCTTGTATGAAAAAGGAGAAAACAGAAAACAAAGGATTTTATAGAAATGATTGTTTTTGTAGTCATATTCAAATTCATACTTTGACCAAATGGAGAGGTATTTTGAAAAACTGAAATACAATTTTCTCAAGTACGAACTCGTATAAAAAAACCTCCCTCAGTTTTTACACAGGGGTTATGGTTTGGGAAATACAAGCATATATTTATAGCTCATTTTTCATATTTGAAAATACAAGAATTTTCATGTTTTAGTCATCATCTTTGGGAACATATTACGAGGATATGAAGAGGTATTTTGAAAAAATGAAAGAGGATTTTATCAATAATGAGCTAATAGAAAAAAAATCTCTCATTTTTTACACAACTATTATGGTTTGGGAGATATGAAGTGGCTTTTCATCCCTATTTTTCATAAATTTGCCATATGTTGTGAAATAGGACAGTCAACCCTTGGTTCAATTCCATACGTGCCATGAGGAGGTGTCAATTCAGGAAGACACATGGATGTTCAAGGAGGATATTTTTTCTAAATATCCTCAAAGATTTGATTTTATTTGAATGTATTTAATGCTTTAAATGCCAAACCCTAGATTTTAGGTATGGGACTGATTTTCCAGATTTTTTGTAATCTTGTTGATATGACTAAGTGAAAATTCAACCCTAGGAGGTGTCATCTATGTTTATTTTGAGTAGACCAGATCCAAAATTTGAGGGTCTAGTTGATATATCATAGATCTATAAATCTCATGGAAAATCATATGTAAAATGGGCAGATTTAGTCTGAGGGACTGAGAGAGAGCTGTAGAGGGTTTGATCCATGTTTTGGCTTGATATTTTATATCTAAAGACTATTTTGATTCATCTTGCCTATGTAAAGACTTCAGCTGATAATAAATTTAATGGTTAGTTTTGTGTTCCTTCTCTATTTATCATCTTCTTGTTTTCTTCTGAAACACTCTGTTGATGTCATATGATGTTATGACAAATTCTTATGTGCTGAGAAGGTTGCTTTAAAGGATTTTTAGTAATCTTTGCCACATTGGTGTTTCTTCTCCTTAAATCTTATTTGGAATGATTTCTAGATAAAGGTTTATTCTTCTATTGTATAATGACATTAAGGACAAGATTTGTTTATTGGTGGATTTATCAGTTTTGTCTTTCCCTTCTCTCAATCACATCACCCAAAACTTTAAGTCTCTATCCATTAGTTTGATTTACCTGACTTGTTGCACCTAGGTAAGTGATCTTAATAGATCAGATCATTATTTCCTTTCAAACCAAGAAAGAATATATCCATCTCTAAAACCCTTATTGAACATTTTAAAACAAGGTGTGCTAGGCTTGACTCAATATCAATCTTGAGTTGACTTATAGTGCTAACAACTGACAATACTCATGCTAAAATTGAAGAATATATAGAACTGGGCCGAATATACATGCACCCAAAAAGATATCAACAAAAAACCAAAAGATTATACTGGCCATCATTTTTCCAGAAAGTTTCAAAAACTAGAGTTTGTACCCAAAAACTAAAAAAGGCATCCAAGGTCCCAAAGTGGAACATATATGCCAATTTCACAAAAAATATAACTGGGGAAACCGATCAGAAGAAAATTGTGTGAGTGGGTCAAGACCCCCAAGGTCCATCATGTCTATGAATGAACTATGATAGTATTCAAAAAGAGAGTCATCCATGACTTCTGCTATTTTCCATTACCCATAATCCATGTGAAGACCTTCTTTAGAGATTTGGTCGATTGCCATGTTTCGCTTCCTATAAACATGATGGATAGAATAATTTCCATAAGTGTTTGGAATCATAAACACCTCATCAGGAGGGGAAGAATCCTGATGTTATGACATTTTTGTGTCTTTCCGACCCAATTTATAACCACCATAGAGTCCCCAAAAATTTGTAGAGAGTGAATCACTTTTTCCCCATCAAAAGTAAGTAGAAGTTTAAGAGCAATCAATTATTCATAGTTGTTTGTCCCAGGTACTAGTCCCACTTTTATAGTAAAATAGTGGGATTCCAATAGATGGATAAATGCACCTCCTCCACATTTTTGTCTATCATTTTGAGAGGCGACATCAAATTATTTCCATGGCCTATTAGTTTCCACTAGTTCTTCCTCCACGGGTCATATCGATGCCTGATCCTTATCTTGTGGAAAATGTGAGAGGATGTTGAGGCTTTGAGAAACAATGTGCTCGGGAATGGATGAACGATTGAGGAAAATAAAGGAGTTTCAAGTTAGAAAAACTCCCCAATTTATAAGCAGTGGGAGGGATTTTATATTTTATATTTGAGGATTTGTTACCCAAGACCTCTACACCTCTTCAATGTTTTGGCCTTGCCACCTGCAATCATGTCTGAGAGTATTTGAACACTCTCTCCATATTCATTTTACAAAAGGACATAATAGGAAAAGGTGAGATACATTTTCCTCATTATCCCTACAAAGTGTACACCATACCGATCCTTCCAAACATTTGAGCTTCATCATGTCCCAGGTTGGTACCTTGTTTTTTATCAGGCACCATATAAAAATTCAAGCTTTTAAAGGAAATTTTATTTTCCACACCCCCTTCCACCACCAAGAGGGTTTCTGTTGGAGAAGATCAATGTTGATTTGGGTGTAAACTACTTTTGGTGTATAAACCCCATGTGGAGTATGTTTCAAAACTAATTCATCCTCCCGATATGTGATGTGAATATGACCTAATTTGAGAGCTCTGGTATAGTCAGCGCAAGTGAGTGAAAACTCCTCTCCCATCCCCAACTGATTTGAATATTTCCAAACTTGACCCCATACTATGGTTCTATTCGCATCGACTATTTGATCAAGATGGAAAATCCCTCGGTCGTGCAAATGGTCAACTAGGGCTCAGGGAAGGAGATGGATTTTTCCATTGCTTGACTAGGGATTCAAACCTATTATGATGTCAGTGCCCTTTCCAACTTGCCAATCCAGTCCCTATTCAACAACTGAGAATGATTTGATGAGGGATTTCCATATGATAGAATAATTTGTGGACTCCTTTAATGGCCTTCTAATCCATTCCTTAACTAAATCCAGCCAAACATATTTCTGAGTAACCACTTTGGTCTAGAGACTCTCTGCGATGATCAACCTCCAACCAAATTTTGTTGCAAGTGCCTTGGAGAACATGTGGATATTTTTCAAACCCCATCTGCCCAGTAATTTGGGTACTACCAGTGTGTCCCATTTTACCCAGGGAATTACAAAGTGGTGTTTTTGGCTTGCCCATAAGAATATGAAGCAAATACGACTTATTTTTTCCAATGTTCCTTTAAGAACCCAAGCTAGAGAAATCCAGTACACTGAGATTTCTTCAAAAACCTATTTGACTAGGATCAATATCCCCACTCTGGATATCCAACGAAAACTCCAAGCCTTTAATCGCTTTTCCAATTTTGCGATTAACCAAAGCCAATCCTCCTCTTTTTATTTATTTGGTTTAAGATGGAACCCTAGGTACTTTAGGCCTTCATCAAAGGGAAGATAAGCATAAGGGAATTTTTCCTTATAGACAATTATCTCCTCATCTTCCATGAGATAGGTAGAGATGATATATTTTTGGGTGTTTATCTGCATCCTTGTTGCACGACCAAATGGATCCAAAATTAAGCTCAGAATCTCTGCATTTCCCCTCAGCCCACTGTAAAAAATCAGAACATCATCCCCAAAGAGGAGATGAGTAATCCTTAAGGTATGGGAAATAGAAATTCCTTGGAACTCACCTCTAGATTTAGCTTCACCAATGGCCCTAATGATGCCCTCTTCTACCAGTAGGAAAAGAAGGGGAGATAAACTAGGACAACCTTGCCTGAATCCTCTTCCTACTTTGAAGAAGGAGGAAGCTACACCATGGATGAGGAATGCAAAGGAAACCATTGATATACAATTCATGATCCAATTTATAAATGGAAGTTCAAACCCCATATGTGTTAGGAGCATCCATATATAGAGCCAAGTCACTCTATCATAGGATTTTGAGAGGTCAATATTGATTACTGTTTGTTTTTATTTCTAGGTTCTTATACTGTGTAGGGCCTCTTGTGACACTCCTATAGCTTTGTGAATCTGCCTTCTTTCCAAAAAGCCAAATTATTCCTTCGATATTGATTTTGAGAGAAAATAATTTAGCCTTTTGTTGATGATCTTAGATACCACCTTGTAGATACAATTGCTAAGAGAGATTGGCCTGAAATCTTCAAGGGACTATAGGTCATCTTTTTTGGAGATGAGATATATGAAGGTGGAATTTATTGAGGCATGTATATATCCATTGATGTAGGATTCCTCCACTACCTTTATAATGTTCTGCCCAATAATTTCATAGACCCCCTCAATGAAATCCATTTTCCACCTATCTGACCCAAGAATATTATTTTTGAAAACTATGGAGAACCTCATTGAGTTATTCTTTAGTGACCTCTTCCATGAGTACCCTATTTTCCTCCTCATCCATTAACCTGGGAAAGAAAAGAGCCAGTTGCACAATGACATCTATGGTGACTCTCCCATCTGATTTGAATAATTTTTTTGAAATGTCGGGTTCCCAATTGAGACATTTCATCAGAGGTAAAAAGTCTGCCTGTGTTGTCCTTTATACTCCATATAATATTTTCCAATTTCCTCTCCTTTGCATAAGCCTAGAAAAAAAATGTGTTCTTTGTTAAGCCCTAATGTTGGCCCATTACCCCTTAATTGGGGCATATTAGATTAGTAATGCAATTTTATTTATGTCAGATTTAGGCCATTAGTTGTAATTTAGATTAGTAATTTTATTTTAATTATGTCGGCTTTAGGCCATTATTTGTAATTATACCTCCTAGTCTCCTATATATACCAAGGAAACATTTTCATTTTGAATCATCTTGTACTTGAACATTTAAGTGGGGTAAAAGGAGGTTGCCCCCTCGAAGAGGCTTATTATCTAAAATTATCTCCTTTTCAAGGCGTTTAGTACTTTTCCTGAGGTTTTTCTATGCTATATTGTTGTTTGGTTCTTAACATATGGTATCAGAGCTCAAGGTCTTGGGGTTTCGCTGCTACATCTGACACACCGTGGAATTTTCACTATAAACTTTTTTCTACAATGTTTCAGAAGGAACCTCTTGGAGGGTATTTAGAAGATGGATCAAGGTACTTTGGGTTCAAAATTCATCTCCTGAGGCCTTATACTTTCGGAGATACAACCTGCACAAGATAGGGTTCTGGAATCATCCTGAAATGAGTCATTGTGGAATTTTCGCTATAAAATTTTTTTTGTAACGTTTCAGACCCTGAACTCCAGAGGAAATTTACAAAAATTATTAAGGTATCTGTGGAACAAATTTCAGATTCGGGGTCATCTTAAATTTGTAGATACACCTTGTGTAAGATAGGGTATCTGACTAGTCCTATTGACTAGTCTCAAGAAGGTGTTCCAGGTAAAACAAGCATAACTTCTTGTTGGAGTATCCAAATTGAGTGGGACTGGTTGCATTGGATCGTGGACATTCTGTAGTATTTTGGGTGCGAGTTTCAGAATTTGATATCAATTATTTTGTGCGGGGAATTCTATACAAGTGAGATCTCCTGGAAAGGCCAAAAATCGGCAAGTTGTGAGGAAGTTACCATAAATTCCACTTGGCACATCCAATTTTGATCAGACCTGTGGCATTGCAGAGAAGAAATATCAGAGAAATACCTAAAGGAAATTTTCATACCCAGAAGGGTTGAAACTTGGGATATCTAACAGAATAAATATTGTCTAGCAGAACCACCTCAAAATCAAGACTCAAAAGTGATTTTTGGCCAACATGCCACCCAAAAAGGGACCTCCTACACCAAATAAGCCTCCAGAAAATCCTAATTGGACTCTTGATGAAGGTGAAGAAATGTGTAGGGACAAAAATGATTTACAAAAGAAGACAGTAACCAAAGATGAACTACAAGAGATGAGGGATTCACTAGAAGCTAAGTTGGATACTAAGATGGATTCAATGAAAGCTCAGTTGGATACTAAGATGGATTCAATGGAATCTAAGATGGATGGATTAAAAGGGGAGATCATGGACGTATTGAGAAATTTCGTAATAGAGAAGACACCCAAAAGTGAAAATGCATCCCATGAAATTCATGATGAAGACACAAGGAAGGTGAATCAAGAATGGAGAAACTCCAACTTTGGTTTGAAGACCAACCACGTACCTAAGATTGATATGAGGAAGTTTGATGGAAAGGACCCAATCACATGGATACTTCAGATGGAGCAATTCTTTGATCTCCATAATGTGCCACATACACAAAAGGTACGAATTGCTTCTTTATATTTAGAACCTAATCAATTTGTTTGGTATCGATGGCTTTGTTCCCGCAAATCGC
>JASDQU010291404.1:1980-14399 GCA_032191745.1 Picea mariana | reverse complement strand
ATCACGATTTCGACACTCATGCTACCAAGCAACTCATCTTACTAACTCTCAATACTCGATACGTCGAAACTCTGACGCACATGTGTGAGTTGACTTTTCCACTTCCCGTCACTTCTATCAGGATTTCGAGATTCACAGGATCGCAAATCTTGATGTCAATGGATTCGAGACTTTACTTTCCCCGAAATCCGATATAGTGTGCCACCTGTCCTACACTAACTCCTTGTGGCCCCACACACTATCCTTTGACTGTCGGGATATCACATATCACGATATCACAATCCCTGTTGCAATAATTTGGAGCTTCAACTCACAAAACCCCGATCCACGATATGCGTGTGAATCCAACGACGCCCGTGGTCCTGATCAACGGCTCTACTTTTTCTGAGCTTGGAACCTTTCGGGAATACGTCACCGTATCTTCCCTACACCTTTCCAAGATCTAATGGCTTACGATGGTTTGCAAATTCTCCCTAGGGAATTTCAACCGTCCGCTCCTTCCTCCACGAAGACTTGTTCCCCTACGTGCAAAATTTCAGCACCTGCTCGGATACTTCAACCACAAATTATTTGTGTAGTCCTTCGACAAATTCAAGGACCTATCCTTCCTGATATTTCCCACGACTTTCATGTCCTTCAGGAAACTCCCTTGTGCGCACTCCTTGCGGAAACCCTTCAACTCCGTCTAAATGTTGAAACTCTTCAACTCTGCGCACACCTGCAGCAGCAGTCCTTCAAAGACTCACTCAGGTTCGCAACCCTGAGACTTTTACCTGGCCTACTCACTCCTTGCACATCTCATGTACCCAAATACACCTTTGGGATGAATGAGAATAAAAGTTATCCCTATCTGAACCCTCTGTGAACTCACTCCTTGCGGACAATTCGACTGCACTCCTTGCAGTAATCTCTGGCTCAAATAGAGAAACAATTGAAACTCATTCCATCTCCATTTCATACTTCAATTCATACATGAAATCACATACACAACATATAAAAGAAAATGTATGTCAGGGAACAAACATCAATTGAGCATAACATCCATACACAAAGAACAGACACAAAACCAAGAATTTGAATCAAAGATCTTCTATTAATTCAGATATCAGTACATGGGTGTTCTTTAGACAGTTCTCTTCTTGGTCTTGCTCTCCTGCTCCTCTTCTATGCTCAGGCTAATGTTACAATGATACAATGAAAGTGTCTATATCCATTTTCCCTCCATCTCCTAAACTGTCAAATCTAGAAATTAAAATCATATCTACCTGCATTAACTATATTAAATGCGGTCTATCTACTTAAGGACGAGAGCTATCCTCTCAAGGTCCATTTACAATATACAAAGTGTGCTTCATCTTAATGGCTCATTTAAGATTTTCACAACAGCTTCCAAGGCAATTTCAAAATTTGTGCTGGCTTATCCAGCTGTCTTCCACTTCCGTGCTGGCTCACTTGTCGTGTTGGCGATGCTCCTGCATCACTTGTTGTCCAGGGCTGCATAGATCCTAAGCACTCTTTTTCCTATGTAATCCACTATTTATTCTTGTTGAAAATAGTGAAAAAATCTCACCCTATCCTTTCTATGAGAGAAAACTCTATACTTATGATCTCCATTACAGCCCCAACATTGCATAGGTGTTTTCCTTGGCCTTTGCCCACCTACTTCATCCATCCTGGCCTCCCTCAAAACTAGTTGTCCTTGAAGAATATTTCTAAAAAATGGTGGCTTGTTCCCCTTCATCATCTACTCCTTCTTAAACTTCCTCTTGTCTTCCCAAGATCTTTGGAAAGTAAGATTTCATTTATGTTGATCATATAATCATTTTTATCTCCTTATAGTTTATACCAGAGTTTTGGGATCATCATACTGGATTTTTTCACTGATAAAAGGTGGCAGCCCACTCAGATATCTATGGATATTGATTGTCTCATCCTTAATGAAAGGGACATACTTCAACAGATCTAGAAATCTTCTTTCATATTCATCTGTATTCATGCTGCCCAATTTGAATTCAAAGAACTCGTTCATCTTTTGTCATAGTATCTCTTGGTTAAGTTCTTCTTTTCAAAATGTTTCTATAATTCCTTCCATGTGAAATCCTTCTCTCTGATGTGTTTCAATTGCAAAAGTTGATCCCATCACAAGGATGGATATCCTTTCATCTGATATATTGTGATTATTCCTTCTACATGAGAGGAATAATTATGCAATTGGAAATATTTTCACATGCCAATTAGGCATGTCTAAGCCTGTTCATCCTTCTCGTTCTCTCCATCAAAAGTAGGAGGTTTGATCTTATTCCTTTAACCTTTCAACTCATCCATCCCAAACCTCCTATGTTTCCTGAAAGGGGATGGACTTGAGCTACTATGTGCTCTCCTATGGGAATGCTTTTGGGAGTGTTGGTGATGTCTTCTATCACTCATTGATCTTCTTTCCTCATCAGGTAACCTGTGTGTCCCTGATTGGTTGGATTCACTTTCCTTATCCAACTTCTTTCCAATTCCTTCTATGATCCACATTAGCTTCATATTGAAGATTCAATTTTCTCCTTGGCTCTCTTAAGCATTTCTTTAACTTCCTGGTGAATTTGGACATCTTTTTGAAATTTTTTAATGATTTTCATCATGCTCACATCTTTACCTATTTCTTCCCTATGCCCATTGGATTTTGTCCCTTCAACACCCAAATGGACATACATTCCTCTACCATCATCCTCCACATTGTAAGTGTCCTATCCCTCCTCCATTTCTTTGCACTATGTAACAATTTGGCTCGGTTATGACAATTGCTAACTCTGCAAAATGTGCAGTCAACTGAATTTTGTCAAGATATTAGACTTAATAATTCTCAAGAATAACTTAAACAATCTCATTCAACAAAAGAATAACATACTCCATTTTTTTGTGGGTCTTTTGTCGATCAAGAATCCCTACCACTCTATCTCTGAGCCCTATTTTGTTCTACAATTTACTTTCGGTGCTAGCCCCTTTTTCCTTCATCCCTTCATTTGCATGTGACTAAGATTGTGACCAAGTGCTAATAGTTGGGTGCTTATCCGGAGCCTTGACACTTCGAGGCTCCAGAGCTTAAGAGGTTTCCCATTCCACACATCAAAAACATCACATAACCTTGAACAATGATTTCACAGAGGATGGTGGATCTATGGTCCATATTATCTGTTAATATCTATGGTGGAAAGGATCTTCGGAAATCTGGGCTTTGACAGTTTCCAAAAAAATTTATAACAAATCTCTAGGAGTGTCGAATTGGAGAACTCGTAAAGTAGGGTGGACCAACGGTTCAATACTTCCCAACATCCTACAAATAACATTTACTATGGAACTCCTAGTTTCGGGAGTTCCGGACTGTCCATACTCTCAATCCTTCTAGAGTGCCAAGTCTATGGACAACAACATTTGTTTCCAAGTGTCATTTCCCAATCAACGGTTGATATTAACTCTGGCCCTTTGGGCTTCATACTTCATGGTTTCAAGACTTCGAATCTTCGGGTGTTATAGGATAAATTGGTATATGTAGACACTAATAAATCTCCCTAGATCCTCCTGGATCTAGAACAAAATAGGACAGGACATGACTCTTTCCCTAAGTTGCAATCATCAAATCTACTACCAAGAAGGAACAAGTGGCATACCTTTATATCACTTCCATAAGTCTTTGTTGTTCTTACTTTGCTCCTGTGGTCTTTTGAGATCAAGTCCAAGACAACACAAACCATCCAAAGTGAAGATAGCAAAGTATATTCTATAGCAACCTATGCATATGATCAAGGAGTTATGCGATAAAATAAGAGTGATTTTATGGGAAAGGGACATGCCACTGTATTGTATTAAGTGAAAGTAGAAGATACAACCAGATCACCTTGATGTCACAGGCTTCCTTTCAGTGGTCCTTGGTTCCAACACACACACTTACTCTACACTTTCATGAAGAAAATCTAGTATGGCTTGACGGACAAATGGAGGCCTCAAGCTTCAATTCAAATAGGGTTCCTCACACAATTCTTTCATCAATTCTCCATTCAATATTTCTTAACCTCTTCCTTGAGAAACCCTTCATTATATAGGAGACAGAGAGATGATTAAAGGGATGAGGATGATCCCACTAAAACTTAGAATTCAGTAGGATGCCAACCATGTGAATGCCAACTCATTTTCTAGAAGATCATGTTCTAGAACCTTTGTAACTTCATCTTCCTTTTAATCTTTAAAACAGGTTTGCACCCTACCTATAGAGTAGACTGCGAACACCTCGCAGGGTAGGTATAGGGTTTCTTGTGAGAATCAAGATTCTTGCACCCTACAACATAGTCAGCCTGCAAACTCATCTTAAAAATATGTTTTATGGAAGAAGACAATAGTCACTTTTCTCAGGAAAAAGATCCTTATGAGAGCCTGAACACATAACTGTAGAGACACCACTAGAGTGACCAAAATAATGTGTAACAGAATGCCCTCAAAAGTATGAGGCTAGAAATCATGAGAGCCGAAACAATTTGTAAAATGCATGTGTGTGTCAGAAACAAGGAGCGCACCTAATCGGAAACCTACAAACAATCAAGCATCTGCATAATATAACACCAGTTCTGAGGTAGGCATTCCCATGCTCAGACTACAAATGAATGAAATCACAAATGTAGGCCATGGCCACCAATCATACACCATGGATCCATGTCATCAAAATGCTACATAGCCACAAGGAATATATTGTGGATTTATGTGCTAGAAGACTCAAATGAAGACATAGCCATGCGACATACAAAGTGGATCTATGTGTCAATACAAATCGTAAATATTCCCTCACAACCTCGACCAAAAAGATGAGGCCCAAGGTCTTCAATCCTGTTGTCTGAAAGTACAAATCTAGCCATGCGATTACATGTGTCGAAGTTGAACATGGTAGAAACAACTTGATTACTGGTCAGTGATGAAAATCGTTAACAAGTGTAAGGGAAATCACCATTGATGTCAATGACTCCCAATGTACCTAAGTACAATCCAAACAAATGTGAATTAATGAGTTGAAGTCGAACACTTGACAGAATCTCTCGATCAGGGATCAATGATGTGAATCCACTGTTGAAAGTGAAGAGAATTGTCATTAAGGCATGCAGTTTCTAAGGTACTAAATGATTTCTAGGTCTTATTCCTAGATAATGAGTTGGAGTCGACGGAAAAAGACTCGTCACAGGAGGGCCTTGATGTATCCCCCATCAATGACATGAAATAAGTAACAGATTTTGAGGGTAAGTCAAAGTATGAATATGATTTGAAACGGACACAAGGAAGGCTGACATGGTAAGAATGGATAACTGCAGATGGCTGACTCAATGGAGGGCTTGTTTGGACTTCTCTTGAACATATGAATGACATGACAATGGTATTGGAAGCATGACTCAAAGAAACCCCAAGATATGACCTTGTAGTAAGTCAAATGAGAGACAAAAGGATTTCCCAACCCAGATTCAAATGACAAATAGGGAGTGTCATGTTCAAGAGTGACGCTTACTGCCACTAATACAAATACGAAGGCATATCCCTTTCCCAAAATTTCCCCCACCATTTCTGGTGAGTACCCCTTTATTTTTACACAAGCTTGAGGAGGATAACATATGCTTGTTGATGTAAGCTCATCCTTTAGATGAGTCCCTCGGAGTATGTTTAACGAGTCCAAAGATAGAAAAATCAGGTGTTCTTCATGTTTTGAGAGTCTGAAAAACACTTAACGAGAACTCTCTCAATTCCTTTTTCATAAATTAGTTTGATGAGACCGAAAAAGTGATAAACTATTGTCCATCGAATGTTTTCTTCAAATATTGTTACAAGCATGAAAATAACAAGATCGCTCAGAAATATTTTTGTTTTATGGAGCGTGAAAACAGCTTAAAGGATGCTCCCTTGTTTTCGTTGTTTTCGTGTTACCGTGACGAGTACAAAAAGATGACAAAAGTATATTCAGTTGCATTCTCATGTATTTTCAAGAATGAGAACAAATGAAGACTAAGCTCGAGGTTTTCCCTATAAAACCCTAAAAAGGTACTCGTACATGTGATGAATATAAAAAGAGAAAAAATGCTCGTACACAGTCGTTCGGACTTCTAGGTCAGCTATCTGCAAAAAACCATGCTCACAAAGCCATTAGGGTATTATGTTTTTAGAAAAAAAGTAATAAAAACAATATTAAAATCAATGAAAAACAGTAAAAAAGTGAATAAATATGGGTAAAAAGGGCCTTTTACCATTTCATTGTCACTTTGCCAAAAAATTGTCCAACACACCTCCTTTTTTCCCAAATTTCATTGATCGATTGCAGGAGCTACAAGTGACAATTTGGCAAATGGTTTCATCCAATGAGGTAATCTCCTGATTCTTCAACTTTTTCATGTATTACTTTTGATTTTTATTGGCAAATTCTACAGTTTTGAGTCCATTTTAGAGCTGATAGGTGCACTCAAGAATTATCATAGGTGAGCCATTCGGGACCTGTGAGAATCTAAGATTTTCACAGGTGGGGTTTAGTGCACCTGGGAGAATCTCGCATTGTGCAAAAGCTTCACCTGCGAGGGCCGAAAAGTGGATTTTTGTACAAGTTTTTACTCAATAAAAAATTATTCAAGAGCTTAAAAAAAGTTGCTAACTTCCTTCTCATGGATCCATTGCAGGTATTGATCATCACGATGTTGGGATGAAGGGAAAGGTAGCACGAGGAGGATGATGCCATTTCCAAAAATGATCCATGTACAGTTGCTTCACTCCGGGAATGTGGGGTCTTAAAAATTTTCAGGATCAAGGGCATGAGAGCCCAACTCAGGTTGTTAGAGTACCTGGTCCACATGTGGGATGTTGACCAACAGGTATTTCATGTAGGTTTCCACATGCTTACACTAGATATCGAGGATATCTATTTTCTGACAGGGTTGTCACGACATGGATCCCATGTAATTCTGACTAGAGGTAGGGGTGGTGGACTTCCTATGAGTGAGTATGTTCTCCGACATTGTGCTCCTGAGGCAGAGAGAAGAAAGGGTAAAGTTTCCTTTTGGCAGGTCCAAGACTTGACCCTAATAATTACCTTGTTTACCATTGCACACATGGCTGGGAGCACAGCTCTGCACATAGCTCTCCAGATCTATTTCCAATATGCAATAGAGTGCACAGAGCCTCAGTTTTTAACTGGTCTGATGTGGTTCTTCGCAAAATGAAGAGGCAACTGACAAAGTGTAGAAGGGGCGACCTGAAGAAGTTCAAGTACGGGTCAATTTTGGTGTCTTTATTCCTTCAGAGGATCCCACTGCTGCGTCTACAGGTGGATTGTCATTTACCGGCTCCACATGATCTAAGGATGATGAGGTGGTGTAACTTCATGGCCCGACATGTAGCAGGCCCTATTATCAAATATAACGATTTGTTTTTTGACTGGTTGAGGCCCCAAATGCTAATGGTCAATGACTATGCCTATGTTGGCTTGGATTTATGAGGAGATCCGAAGTTGGTTCCACCTGAGGATGCCCAGTAGAGTGACTTAGGTAAGAAGTACACATTTTGTTCTTTTTTAATTTTTTTTGCAAATTTTATTATATAATTTTTTTTTATGTTTTCGATCCAAGGACTAATCCAAAATTTATTTTGACAACAAAGATGTGGGGCCATATCAACCACTAGGGACATCTCCCATTCAGAGGCGAGGGGAAGTGGCTCCAGTGGAAATATGGGATGCTGAGGACTACAAGGCAATTGAACAGAACTTATAGGGATTGATTGGAGATGTCCCAGACATCACTATTGGAGAGATCCTGAGATGTTATCAGATCCATACTGTGGGCATGTCCGAGTCTCTCAGCCGACTTCTCCGTAGGGTAGCCCAAGAAGTTGTGTGTTACCATGAGTGTCATCCGTGATGCTATTTTGTAGAAGCGACGGGCTTCATATTTTGAGATTTTGGTCTTTGGACAGAAACTTTTTGTAAAAAACTTTTGATCGTTATGTACATATATACAGATTCGACCGGATTATTTTGTGTTGTATAATACATGTGATGTGTGATTGGTTTTATAAATGTATCAGATGTCTGTCTAACACATAATTAGCTAAAGCATTAGTCAATGTATTTAGACATCTAGGAATGTGATGATATTTGATATAATCAAAATAATGTTCCAAGAGGCAAAGTCGTAGATATACTTGTAATAAAGTAGGACTTCGGATAGCATAGACATTACTTAACTGTAGCACTACTAGCTGTGAATCGAGTCATATAACCAGGTGGTGGATACCAAGAAAAATAACTTCAGCCAACAATTCTATGATGACACTATATTCTGCGATATTATTGGTCGTGCGACCAAGGAAAACACCTCGTAGACTGATGAGTTCATTTGTAGGTGCATAAATTGCCCATGAAGCAGAAGGTAAGTTCTGAGTACTACGACTAGTGCCCTTGGCGAAGCCAATGTTGGGTAGTGAAGACTCCGACATTTGGAAACCAAGCACATCGCAAGGTAAGCCATTGAGGGTAGAAACCAAATAATGAAAAAGCACACTAAAGTGACACACAAGAGTATGATACAATAAAATACAAGCACTTATGCACAGATGACCTAAGCATAGTACTTCTTTAAGTAAAGCCCATTTCTAGGTTCACTCAAAGGGATACCATCATAGTCCATTAACTTGTAGGCTCCTTTCTCCAACACTTGTCTAACGATATAAGGACCTTGCCACATAGCCTCAAATTTTCCAGCTCCTAACAAATCCTGATATTTTTCATAAAGGATAACTATATCTCCTTCAGAGAACACATGTGGTTTGACATGTTTTTCATATTGGGCTTTGCCGCATTTTTTCTGGGTTTCTATAACTAGGGTGGCATCATGATGGGTTTCGTCTAATTGCATAAGATACAACAGACATTCTTCTTCAGCAGAAGTGTTTGGGAGAAGTTCAATGGCGAACTTTAGAGATGGTATCTCACATTCAATCAGCAAGATGGATTTTATACCATGAACTAACTAGAAAGGTGAAAACCCAGTAGCAGACTTGACAGATGTTTAGTAAGCCCACAATGCCGAAAAAAACATCGTGCGCCAACTAGTTTTGTGAATCCCTATCATTCGTCGAAGCATAGTAATGAGGACTTTGTTTATTGCTTCAATTTGTCCATTGGCCTGTGTGTAATAGGGTTTTGAGTTTTCATGGAGAAGACCCAAATTTTCAGTGAGTTCGGACATCATGAAGTTTCTAAAGTGGCTACCGTGATCAGTAACAATATCTTGGGGAACACCAAACTGAGCAGTAATATGATTGAATATGAATAGTGTTGCAGTCTTTCCCGTATTGTCGAATGTCAGCATCACCTCAACCCGCTTCATAAAGTAATCTACGACTACAAATATAATATATCCATGCCCCTCGGCCGAGTGAGGGTGACATGTCATGAAATCGATACCCCATTTCGCAAAAGGTCCAACGGAGACTACAAGGTGTAAAGGAGCAGGGTGTGATCGTATTTTGTTGTTGTATGTTTGGCAAGCGTGGAATTTTTGGATAGCGATAATACAATCTTTGAACAAAGAAGGCCAAAAATATCCAGCTCGTAGGATCTTTTGGGCAATAGCATCCCCAGACATGTGACCAACACATGCTCCAGAATGGCAGTCATTCAAGGCTTTATCGGCTTCATCAAATGTGAGGCATCATCGAAAAATAGATTCAATCCCACGACAATAAAGAGTATCACCGAGGATAATATACTGACAGGCTTGGTAACATATTTAACGATGGTCAGTGCTGGACAAATCGGGTCAGAAAGTCTGAGTCTGGAGATATATAATGATATCCCCATACCAAAAGTCGTTGGAACTTATCAGAAAGAGGGATTTATTCAATGATGAATCCTCTGCTACATTTTTCATCTCAGAACAGGGAAGGTCACATATCAATTCGGCAAACACCAAGGATTTCCTGGACTTAGCGCGTTTGAACTATAAGTCTAATTCCTAGAGTATTTCGATCCATTTGGAGTATTTTCCCCCTAGCAACTGGCATGTACGAATGTGTTGCATAGGGTTACAATTGGAAATCATAGTAGTCTTGCGTAAAAGGATATATTGCCAAAAACATTGGACAATGTATTGCTTCCAAGGCCAGTTTTTCAACATGTAAATACTTGGTTTCAGTAGTCATGAGACTCTAACTCAAATAATAGATGACATGATCGTCATGAGAATCATCCTCCTGGACTAGAACCATAGCAATAGTAGAGTCCGAGGCTACGAGATAAAAGAAATAATATCGACTGTAATTGGGTGGAAAAAGTAGTGGGGTATGGGTTAAAGTCAGTTTCAAAGCATCGAAAGCTTTGTTGGCAGTGGTATCCCATACAAACTCAAAACATTTTTTGAGGAGTCGAGTAAATCCAAGGGTTAACTCAGCTTAGTTTGGGATGAAACGACGTAGAAATTTTTTTTTCCCTTTCAAACTCTGTAGTTGGCAAAGTGAGGAAGGAGGAGGGAGATTAAGAATCGCTTTGACCTTCAAAGGAAATACCATGATGCCTTAACATGAAACGATAAATCCTATAAGTCGGCCAGATTCTACACAAAAAACACATTTGTGGGGATTTAAGCGTATACGGTAAAACTGACATCAAAGGAAAATGGCTCGAAGGTGTGTTGAATGATATACATAGCGCATGGAATGAGCCTGTAAGTCATCGAGATATGGCTGCACAATGTGATTTATATCATGAAAGGCATAAGACATAGCACGTTAAAAAGTTGCACCAGCATTCTTTAAACCGAAGGTTAGTTTTTGATAGGTGAAAGTGCCCCAAGGACAAATAAAAGAGGTCTTGTGTTGGTCTGCGGGTACGATATTGATTTGATTATATCTGGATAAACCATCCATTAGAGAGAAGATTTCACTTCTGGCACAATCGTCAATGATCTGGTCAACTAAGAGGGTAGGAATGTTGTCCTTAGGACAATCTTTATTAATGTCCCTATAATCAACACACACACGGATCATACCTTGTTTCTTGTTAACCGAAACAAGATTGGAAACCCAGTCAGTTAGAGCCATAGGGTAAATAAATCCAACTTTAAGAAGTCTCTCAAATTCAAGCTTGATAGCGGCTACTTTACGCGGGTGGACCAGACAAATTAGTTGCCAAATGGGTTTAGCATCCAGGTATGTCTTAATTTCGTGTACAACAATGTCGGGGTCAATACCTAACATTTATTCATAGCTCCATGCGAAGACGTCACAAAATTCTTAGAAAAGAGACTTGTAGGTGACAACTTCATCATGGGAACACGAAGCTCTGATATGCACATTTTTTATAACTCCAGGTTTGATGGATATGTCGAGGGGGATGGTGGGTGAGATATTACTTAGGTTCCCTTCGTAGAGCATATCGTGTGTAGACTCGGGAACGGTAGAAATGACGACAACGGTCGACGGAATCGAGATCCATTCGTAACTCTCAATGGTGTTTCGTTCCAAGAAGAGAATGGAACGATGATGTCCATCGTCCCAAGGGGTATCTTCCATGGTAATAACAAACATAATCATCTCGTCTATACGAAAAATGACGTGGAATGGATCTGGAGATAAATCACCAAGAGAGGGGGTAGAAAGGGTTGTCGATTAAATGGCTCGATAAGAAGATTTGACCAGACTTAAAGGCATTTGGTCAGCATAGAAAAGATGATCACTGGGGTTGGTTATTATCCACAGGTCGTAAGACGTAGGGATTTCGCGAACAGAGGTGGAAATCATGCTAATCTAGGCGAAAAACGAATGTGGAACATCAGGTGGTGGAATGGGGAAAGTACACATCAAAGAGGAATCTTTAAGAAGACCGACACAAACATTCTCATATCCAGGGGCTATTTTTGCAATGAAAGGTATGTTGCTGGTACGTGCATCAGAGTTAAAGAAGGCCAATTGGTCCACCATAATTAATTTTCCTTGATGTGGGAAACGTATGACATGGAAAAGAGTGGACACAATTGCACGCATGGAATCGATCCAACTACGGCCAAGTAAAAGGTTGTAATCGAGAGGAGCACCAAAGACCTCAACTTCCACGTTGACCATTTTTCCTTCTAACGTAATAGGCAACAAAGGTAGGACAACGTAAGGCTTAAATCTAGAGCCATTAAAGGCTTTGAGCATGTTGTGTGATTCAGTTAAGGGGGGAGAGTTGGGATTTCCTGCAAGCAATAGACATGACACACATCGAAGCACCCTAATCAATAACTATTCTACAAATGTTCTTGTCAGAGACAAAAACTTGTATTTGAAAGGCGAGTTGAGGGGGTAACCTTGGAATGTGATCTTGCAAGTCAAAAATTATTAAATTTGTATCCGTGGGGTCGATTCCACCAATAGATTTC
>JASDQU010291403.1:0-10683 GCA_032191745.1 Picea mariana | reverse complement strand
TTCAACGAGGTTGGTTCTCACCCCCAACCTCTCAAAATAACTACATCTAAATTTTTTCTAAAAACTCACTAAGTTTTCCTCCACAGGAGGTGCCAAAAGAATTTTTTTAGTCTAGGTAGGATTTTGGGGATAGGCATCCAAATAACTCCCCATTGTCTGGTTCTCACATTGTCAAAACCATAGAATTTGTCAAATAGGGAACTGAAAATCCTCCAAGTCAAGTGTTCCTAACACCATAAAGTAGGGAGATACCCGTGAAGGGTTGAAGGCCGAGGTCTGGTTGTTCTGTGTATCCCCCCTTAAGGCACCCACCTCTTGGACGAGATCCAGCCCGTGACCCATTTCTTAGGCCGAAAATATAAATGCCGCACTTTGACCGAGGTACCTAGTGACAAAATTTTAGGACATCTACCCAAGTGGAAATTGTGGGCTGCAATTGCATCTTGATTGGATTTTGTGCGGCTATTGGGAAATATCGCCAACTCTTTCGGGATATGCCCCCTTTACCCCTCATTATAACCAATTATTTCATCATTCACTAGTTTCTCTTCCGGTGACTTCAGACCCCACTGTTGAGTACTATTGGAAGGTCTAGTGCTATTTGAGAGGAAGGATGTTACGTCTTCTAGGAAATGAGCATTTGTTTTCTTTGATTCCCCACGCAGACAAAACCCACTTATCCACATATATGCTTCTTTTTCAAAATACTTTATGTATGATGCACTTCTGACTACATTTTGATTTGGATATATATATTGTGTAAAGTTCAAAATTTGCAACAAACGACTCTTGTTTCTTTATTACTCTCACCACCATTTGCACACATTCACTCATCTAGTTGGACATCATAGGGGACCCACAGAATCCCCGCCATTCCTGACGCGTGTTAAACCTCCCTCCTATCTTAGGGGGAGTGCCTGGTCTTGTCCACTCATCGACACCACCTTCACACACTCCTGTGAGTTCTACTATTTTAGGATCAACTTTGCTTGGTTCCACATTACTTGGGTCCACTTCCCAAGTCCCACCGTCCACTCACTCTCCTTTACATGGAAGCAGAGGACCAACTTCCTCTCAAGGGGGAAGTACCAACCCACCTAGCTCCCCTCGAGGGTCAGGTTCACAACACACTTACACCATGGCTTGAGATAATCCTCCCCCCCCACTACAGATGCCTTATTTGGCCTCTCTCAACATACCAGATCTAAGAAAACTCACCAATGATCCTATATTGCATGACCCCACATGGCCTGCAATGCCCACCAAGCTACCTTCAGACATACCCAAGTTTGAAGGAAAGGCAGGAGATGACCCTTCCAACCATGTCATGACTTTTCACCTATGGTTCTCTTCCAATGACATTATGGATGATTCCATCAAACTATGATTATTTCAGCGCACTCTCACTAGCCCATCGACCAAATGGTATGTAGATGAAAAATCAGTGTCCCATGTGACTTTCGAGTCCTTGGCCAAAGCATTTTTTACCTTCTTCCAATTACCAATCCTCCATGACAATGGTATGGAACTACTCTCTAATTTCAAACAAACCTCAGCCACACATATCATTGATCACATTCATGAGTGGTGTAGTCGACGTAGTTTTTACAAAGAAGAAACCACCAAACAATAGTGTCTTCACTGGTTTCTTAGATCACTTGTCTCTCTCCTCTGTAAGGATGTAGTTTCCACCTTCCCTCAATCATAAGAATAAGCCATTAGTAAGGCTCAACAGTATGACCTCATCTATGAATAATCAGGATACTTATACACTATACTTCATGATCTACCAAAACCTGTGTCGTTTGGACAAGACAAACCTGGGATGTGTCACTCAGTAGACGGACTGATTGGTAATACCACTCACCACGGTCCACAACCCCAACAACCACCAATGTATGGAACACCTCAATACTCACTGGCATACGGGGGCACTTCTTACTACCCCCCACCCCCTTATCAACAACAATACCCTATTACTATGCCTCCACCCATTAGTGGGCCACCGTCAAAACCCCCCATACACCCCCCTATTCAAACAAGTTCTGGTACCCCCTCTACCTCAGCTTATAGTACTAGTGAAAGCACCATGCCTTCCTATGTACCTTACGGATCATTACCCCCACAGAATCCATGCTTTCCATTTCCTGGTCCCCCACAACCCATGGCTCCCCCACATCCTTATGCTGGGATGAATTTTGTTCAACCCTCTCCCGTTCAGCAATATCAAAATTTCGAACAGCTGAATACGGAAAATCCAACCCATCCATCGAACAATGCCAAAAAGAAAGGAAGAAACAAGAACAACAACAATCCAGGTCAAGGCGAGAATCAACCCTAGCAGAACCAACCTACTGAGGGCAACCAGAACCAAGGGAATCAAAACCCCCAGGGGGGAAATAATAATAGGCGTCAAGGGAGAAATAACAATAATGTTAAAACCAACTTCCCTTGTGCCCTTTGTGGTGAGTTCGGTCATTATACTCATCATTTCCCCCAAATCACTAATTTCAAATGGTTGAAAGACTCAGGCAGTCTACCCCATCCCCCAGCAACACCTGCCCCTTAGCAGGCCCCACAATAATACGTGCAACAACCCCCCCTGTCATGCTATAGAATCCTATTCCACACCAAGGTGTGATAAACACCCAACAGGACATGCAACCTCCCCCACCTCATGTGTGAAAATAACTCAATCCAAACAATCCAGCAGATCGCACGATCCTCCTCACTAGTGAGGAAGAAATCCTTCCGCAAACATGTAATTGTCAGTATCATGCACCCGCTGAGTCTCCTCCCATCCCTCCAGAGACAAACCCTACACCGACGGGACCCCCGTTGGTGATCCCTCTCCCTAACACAAAGCCAACTCTTTGCATCCCTCGCATCCCATTACATAGGAATGTCCACAACCCACAGGCTAGGGCTGCTCATAATTACAGTTTGGTTGATGACTTAGCACAATCCCCGGCTGCCATGTCAGTCTTAGAAGTCCTTCAAACTTGTCCCACTCAGCAGAAATCATTACTTTCCACCTTGGGGGCAGTCGACTCCGCAGATACTCGACTCATTACATTTGATCTCGACAACGAAGAACCTCGCCTTCCCACCTTGATCTCTTTTCCAATCCCAATAAAAATACGGAACATCATAGTTCATCAGTGTATCATCGATGAAGGTGCATCTACATGCATTATGTCCAAATCTGTATGGAAGAAACTTGGTTCCCCCAAACTCATACCCTCTGCCATTACCTTACGATCTTATGACAGATGACCATCATCTCCTGAAGGGCTCTTCCAAAATGTCCCCATAGAACTCGGGAGCAAGACTCTTCTCATCGACATCAAAGTTATCGATGCCCCACTCGATTATAATATCCTATTAGGTTGTAGATACATGTATGCTATGAAGGCAAATGCCTCTTCCGTCTTTCAAACCATGATGTTCCCCCGCAATGGGAAGATCGTTACCATTTACCAAGTCTCACATTACGAGCCTAACCCATCTGCCAACATTGATAACATTCTTCCTCTCATCCACATGATTCATGATGCATACCCACTCATCAAAATGGGTCCTGAAATTTTCAAAGATCCATTATTGTTAGGAACTTACCATGGAGCACCACTACTCCTTCATCCTTCCAATCAAGTATGCGCCGTATCATCTAACGAAACTAACACAGAGGATACCCTTCCTCCTAGGGAGGCTTCTATCATATCTGACATCCCACTAGTCGCAGAAATTCCCCCTCATGAGCCTCTTGCGAAATCGTCGACCCCACCAGTCCACTATTTCACCTCTCCCCAAGGACATATCCCAGTTTGGGAGACAGTTCGCCAAGCATTCACTCAAATCCCCTTCTTTTACCCTCCACCTAGTATCGAAGCTTTCCAGGTAGCCGCAACGTTTACCCTCCCTAATATGGTGTTAACAATTCCAGTTTGGTATTTACATCCACCAGAGATGGTCCCTCGACCATCCCTATCCCCCCCAAATGGAAGGAATCCCAATGAAAATTCCCATACTTACTCCCACCATACCCTCTACACCCCCACTCACTACCCCCCCTACCATAGCTTGGGGCAGGAGAAATAAGAAGGATCCCACAACTCCACTTCCCCCACGTGTCCAACCCCCTTACACGCTATGTGAGAAAGATGGACACCAAACCAACAACTGCCCATCTCTGCTAGAGTTACGGAATTTGATTCCACTCAATCAAACTCCCTCAACACTCGCCACTATAGCCAGTACTACCACTACCACCCCCCACTCAAGTAGTAAAGCGTTGCGAACCAAATTCGCTTGCACTATATGTTCAGAATATGGCCATTATACCCACCATTGCCCAACATTTCCACGCTTTCGGCAGACATTAGCCGCAGTACGCCAAAGCTTCCAGAGAAAACCTAGTCCAGCTACATCATCCTTACAAACAATCACTGACATCCGTTATGTCACAACTTCAGTCAATGAACGTATGAGATGCCCTTGCTCTCTATGTGAATCATTAGATCATTTTACATACCAGTGTCCTATGATCATTGAATACAGGCAACACCAATTGACCCTACTTCACAGACCCACATAATCGATAGTTGACCTTACCTTGTCACTAGAGGTTCTTCATGTCATTTCCACCGAACCCGAGGCCCTTCCAATGCCTCCATGGTTCTTGGATGACTTATTTGAGGATTCACTCCCCAATCCAACCAACTCTCGCGCTCATTTCCCTATGGAAATTTTACACCCAACTACCACAGGTACTTCTTAGTACTTTAACATTTGGTTTATGTCGAGCGAACCCTCGCAATTTCCTCGCATTGTTCCCCCTGCTTCTTCATCCACAGGGGGCAGCCACACAACAACAATCACCGATATAACTCTTCACGACCCTTTGTATTCATGCCAATTCCACTGTGATGAGGAAATACTCGAAGAGTTAAACAACCCTGACTACTCATGGGATGCACTACACCACCACACACTCTTCTTTCCACAGGAAGCCTCCACACCTCCTAACCAAGACCCCATCTACACGGTCGAAACCAAGGATTTTATCCCATCATGGCCTATCGACTGGTTCAAAAACCCCATTCCAACCCTTGATGTTTTTGAAGAAGGAGACATGGCCAACATTTCCCTGACCATTAAAATCGACATTTCCATCAAAAATGGCATCATCAAGGAAATCACCATCAGAGCTTCTTGCACTCCTCAAGAAATCATTGCCTATAAAGCCCTATTCCAGGAATATCGGGATATTTTTTCCTGGTCATACACGAAAATGCCTGGCCTTGATCCCTCTATTGTCAAACGTCGCATCAACACCTAGCCCGACATTACACCAGTTCGTAAAAAACAACAACCGCTACACCCATCCAAATCAACGGCCATCAAAGCCAAAATTGACAAATTACGTGCAGCTGGGTTCATCTACCCCATCGCCTATACCTCATGGGTTTCCAACCCTATACCCATCAATAAAAAACAGGGCACTATCTGCATCTGCACGGGCTTTCGTGATCTCAATCACGCATGTCCCAAAGACAACTTTCCAACGCCTTTCATCGATCAAATTATCGATGACTGTGCAGGCCACGAGGCTCTATCCTTCATGGATGGTTTCTCTAGTTATAATAAAATTAAAATTCACCCAACCGATCAGTACAAAACCACCTTGGCTACCCCTTGGGGTACTTTTTCATATCGTGTCATGCCTTTTGACTTAAATAAAGCTGGCGCAACTTTCCAATGGGCTATGACATACATTTTTCATGATCTGTCCCATATCATCCTCGCATACTTGGACAACCTCATAGCTCGATTCAATAAATGCACCCAACATCTTGATGATTTAAGAATCATCTTCCAACGGTGTCGCCAGTACAACATCCGCTTGAATCCCCTCAAGTGCATTTTCTGCGTCACCGAGGGGCGCCTCCTCAGATTCATCATTTTTCAAAGCAGTATTACCGTGGACCCCCTCAAAGTCCAAGCTATCACCGAAATTCCACCTCCCCAGAATTTACGTCAACTTCAGAGCCTACAAGGCAAGGCTAACTTTCTACGACGATTTGTCCTAGACTATGCCATTCGCACACACGGTTTCCTTCGCTTACTATGTCACGACATCCCATTTCACTAGGATGAACATGCCCAACAGTCATTTGACGATCTTAAAATGGCGCTCTCCAATTCCCCTTTAATTAGTGCACCTAACTACAATCGCGACTATATCCTCTACATATCAGCATCAGTTGTTTCAGTGGCAGGAGTTCTCGTTCAGCTAGGTGATGACAATCGTTAGCCTGTCATTTATTATGTTAGTAAAAACCTCTCGGGGCCACCCTTGAAGTATAAACACGAAGAGAAACTATCTCTTGCAGTCGTCCTCGCAGTACAGAAACCGCGTCACTACATTCTGCTTCGCACAACTAAGATTGTAGCAGATTCTAACCCTATGCAGTACTTGCTCAATAGTCGACAAATTAACGACAAATTTGCTCGATGGATCATTATCCTTCAGGAGTACGATCTTGAATTGTCAACACCTAAGACCAAGAAATCCCTCATTCTCACCGAACTTATCGCAACCCTCCCATGTGACACAACCAGTGCCCCCGTCAATACCGACTTTCTCGACGAACACCACTTTTACATCACTTCGGATGATCCTTAGTACGACAACCTCCTCGTCTACCTCCAAAATAAAAATTTCGGTAACCACCTTTCACGAGATGATCGTCATCGTATTTACCACCAAGGCCCCCGCTACCTCCTCATCAGAGACATCTTATACTGACGAGGGGTCGACACCATTCTTCGTCGATGCCTGACCATTGACGAGGTCGATAGAGTCTTGAATGACTACCATAGCAGTGCATGTGGGGGCCATCTTTCGAGAATATCCACTACTCAGAAGATTATCCGAGCAGGTTACTTTTGGCCTACCTTGTTTCATGATTGCATTCACGCCATGAAATGATGTGAGAAGTGTCAGCTTTATGCCAACAAAGCCCGAGCACCAGCTGCTCTTCTCCACCAGTCATCACTGCCGACCCTTTTTTTAAATGGGGCATCGACTTCATGACTTGTAATCCCCCCTCCAACAATGGACACAAATACATTGTTGTCGTAGTTGATTAATTCACCAAATGGGCTGAAGCTATGCCCACCTTCAACAATACCACTGACACTGCAGTGCGTTTTTTCTTTAACCACGTCGTATCTCACTTTGGAGTACCACTCCAACTTGTTTCCGATCACAGGAAACACTTCAAGAATGAGATTTTCGTCGAACTCTCATCTCGGTTAGGATTCTCCTACGAGTTTGCCTCACCGTATTACCCTCAGTCTAATGGATAGGTCGAAGCAGTTAACAAGGTCCTCGAGACCATGTTATAGCACACAGTTAATAAGCATAAGACCAATTCGCATCATATGTTATTTTCTGCTCTATGGGCTTACCGTATGGCTGTGAAAACAATTACTGGTTTTACAACATTTCATCTAGTCCATGGGGTTGAGGCCACTCTTCCCATCGAGTGCAAAATTCCCACCTTACGCACCACAATTGAGTTATTACTCGACGTTGCTCCAATGGAACAGTGCTTGCTGAACTTAGAGTCCCTGGATGAAGATCATCGATCTTCATTACAGAACAATGAGGTAGCTAAAAAATGATCAAAAGCTACCTTTGATCGACATGTCAACATTCGCTCATTTCACGAAGGTGACCTCGTCCTTGCTTACGATATCACTCATGATACCTTTGGCCAGGGAAAATTCGAGTCACTATGGCATTGCCCATACATTATCCAACATTGCCTCACCAAAGGCGCATACATCCTGGCCTCTCCCGAAGGCCTCTCTCTCAAAAAACTCGTCAATGGGTTATACTTAAAGAAATTTTATGCTTAAACGTAGTCATTCTACTTTAGGTTATTTCTTTTATAGTGTTTTTAATCTTTTTTCCATCCCTCATGTCTAAACTATCATTTGTGCTCTTGACAGATGCTTCCTCCACCAGCCTACCACATCGGTTACGCTGACAACGCCAGCCGTTGGACAAAAAATCTTGCTTCGTCCGCTTAGGCTCTCTACACCCCCTCACATGAAATGCTCCATTCAAGCGGCATATGTTTGGGTTCAGCGACCAACAATCAAGCCGAATACACTGCCGTCATTGGCCTCCTGGCCGATGCCCATCATCATCGTATTCGTCACCTTAGCATCTTTCTCGAATCTCAACTAGTTGTCCTTTAGCTCAACAATGTGTACCGCGTACGCAATCCTTGCCTCTTTCGCAAATACCTACAAGTTAGATTTTTATCTAGACATTTTGATTCCATTATATTTACACATATTCCAAGACAATTGAATCAAATTACAGATAACCTAGCTAATATTATGTTAGATTGGCATATATCACATCAAGCTACCTCTACAAATACATAAACACATCAACAGCCTGTCACAACATATATAGATTAGACATCATCAACACATTAACAAAACACATGTAAACACCACATAGATATCAAAATGTATACTCATGTATATATAAAACGGACCACAGTGCCATCCAAATGTTTACATATAAAAAATACAAGTATCTGCAAGCCAATGAAGCACCTCGGTACAAAATGGGCTCACCAACCTATATACAAAAAAGACAAAAATACATAGAGCACCACCTCCTGCCCCTCCCTCAGGCAGTGGTCCCCCACCCACTATTGGTCCCCCCTGGCCCAGAGGTAATCGTCCGGTCATCGCAGCACCTACTACAGCTTCTCGTTGTACCACGACCTGCCATGGTGGTGGAATCCCCACACACTGCTCCAGGATACCATCATCCTGGATGTGAGACCACATGCCCTCAGGCACACCCTGTAGCACTGTCTCCAGGCAACGACGTATGTCCTCAAAATCTGCTCCGGCATCCACCTGAGGAGCATGTGATGGCCCAGCACCAGGGTCATCAAACCGACGTCTCCTCGCTCCTCTCTCAGGAGGTCTCGCCTCAGCGTACTCACACCGACGTCTCTCTCCAACCCATGGCCCTCCCCGTGGTAGTCTCTCCGGCTCCTGACGAGCCGACACTCTCTACAACTCCACCTCATGCCCGCAAATTGCCACATCTGCACATACAAACAAACAACAGATAGTATCAACATCTATATCATATACATACATCATGCTATCTCAAAAAACATATATATATATAACTCATCAACATACCTCGACGGTCAAACACCTCCCCTGGAGGTAAAACCATGTCCGGATCCTCCCGAAAGTCAACCCCATTATAGGGGAACTGCAATATCACCCGCAACATCTGTTGCCACACTTATGCCGCCTTAGCAGTAAAGAAGTGGCTGCCCTCACCACCACCATGGCGAAGCAAAACAATCAACCACCGCTTTATTCATGGCTCTCACACCCCAGGCGCACCCAATAAAATCCTAGGGCGCAACATAGGCACCCTCTCCAAAAACTAGGCCACTAGGATGGACTCGAAGGAAAACTCTCCTGTATCCATGGATCGACAGTGGTCCAGCTTCCCTACCATCCTGGCATGCAGTGTAATCCCCCAGGCTAAGTGCTCATCGACCAACACCCTCTCCATCACACACAGCTAACCACCACTGATCTGCTGCGTCGCAAGAGACCCATAAACTCTCACAGTCATCGCTACTATACAATGATGTGCTAGGGAATCCATCGCCCCAATGCTCACAACAGTGGCAGACATAAAGTTCACCCCCGAAAAATACCTCCAGCCAACTGTTACTAGCGCCACATCCCTCGGTAACACTAGCTCTGTCGGTAGGGGTATTCCCCGAAACGAGAGCCCAATCAAAAAGTATACATCCTACACTACAATGAAGGCAATCTTCTCGCCCCGCACTATGAAACAATGCAGGTCCGGACTCCACATCTGAATAAGGAACTGCAGGAGATACTCCTGCGCTCGTATCGAAGAGCACTCAAAGAACTTCAACAGCCCATAGGCTGCCAAAGTCGCACGTACCCCTCAGCTGCGACCAATCCCACTCTCACCAACCAATCGGCATCGTGCACAATGATCACCTGCAACCACATAAAATAGTCCTAAGTCAGCCAAATGGACCATAAACAACATTAAAAAGATAAGTTTTATACCCGTCAACCTTGCCTCCAATGCACAGTTGTTTAAACCCATAGGCACGCACGTATGTGCGCCTGTCCACTCCATAGGAACGCACTCAGGCGCGCATGTCCATCCTTCAGGCACACATGAGTGTGCACCTACTTAGCATACAGGGGTGCCTTCATGCACCCCTGTCATGGTACATAGGCGTGCCTTAAAGCGCGCATATCCAATACACAACCACACACACATGCGCAGTTGTGCAGCCGATAGGCGCGCACATAGTGCGCACCCTTGTCCCCCTTACAGGTGCCCCCATGTACGCTTATCTGATGGGTAGGCACGCACTTATGCATGCATAATTCTGGATCACCCACGCACGTGGGGGCCCACACCCATAAAACCCCTTGTACGACCCTCCGTACAACCCCTGCCCAAAAAAATAAAACCCTAATTCTATGCAGGATGATCATACCACTAACCTAAAGCTCGCTGGTCTTCGATCGAATGCCTCATCCTCCCAGAATCTCCAAAAATCCTCT
>JASDQU010291402.1:0-10566 GCA_032191745.1 Picea mariana | reverse complement strand
AGTATTAGATTGATTAAAGATGAGGTTATAGAGTTTATTCCCTAACTCAGATTTCTGTCAAGATAGCATATTGTATTAGTACACATGACAGGTTGAAGAAAGTACTTGTCATCTTGAGTGAAGGAGACTCAAAAGAAAATAAACACACTCATTCTTGAGGAAAATAATCTAGGTTCCAGGTTTGATTGATTAAAATTAATAAGATTCAAATTTACACATATCAAGTTTGATAACTGCTAAACACTATAGTTGTGATAGCAATCTTTAAATTTTTTTATTATTGAATACTTGGTAGCATGTGAGCACTATTGAGATAAATGCTTACTGTAATCATTCACTAGATATAACTAACATCTCCTCTAGGAGAAACTTATTGTTTTGTTTCCAGGTTACCATGGAGGGATGATTGATCACAACACTAGAAGAGTGTTTCTCTCATTCCTTATTATTGTATTTCTTACTTTTTACCTTTGTTTTAGGCAGGTCACAAGTGATATCTCTAAAGGAGAAACTGTGATGATTGTTCTTGCTATTGTTTTATTATTATTATAAAGAGTATTATTCTTGTGTGATGTTTCTTCCTTGGTGTTCTTGTTCCAAGAAGGTCATAGGTGATAACCCTGAGGAAGATATAGTGACGATTGTAGGAGGCAACATATTAGATGAGACATGGAGAAGACTATCCAAATTGTATACATGACTGTATACATCCATGTACCAAACAAGGTGAATAAGAAGCTACTTTTGAGATACAGAGCATCTCATATGGAAATTGATTGTAAGGAGAAGAAGGCTCCAAAGATGCCCGAACATTAGAATAGAAATCACAGTAGACTTGGTCAATGGATAATGAAGCCACCTTGACAGGAAACAAAATTCATTTGAAGTATGACACATCTTTTCATATTAAGACTTAGTATTCAACACCAACTATATCCTGCAAAGACTATGAAGTTTTTGTATACTCAGAAGAAATCAAGACTCAAAGTGAGCCTGATCTTAGAGAGGATCAGATGAGTAAAGAGACATCTTTCAGGACTGGCAGACAGATGCCATGAGTTTAAAATACTAGATCATAGCTTCATAGACTTCTAGGATATGTGAAATCTCCTGGGAATATTCCCTTGTTTCAATGACAGAGGAGGAAGACAGTCAGAAGGACTGGGATATGGATTTTTCCTTGAGACTAGAAGGGAAGTCAGTGGTGACTTCCAAGATTGATCTAACAGATCAAGTATGTTGCATAGAATAGTATAGAGATATGCAAATCCTGATTTGTGTCTAAAGGATTCTCCCAACAAGAGGGAGAAGACTATGACGAGACACTTGCTCCAGTAATCGAAGAAATAGTTCCATTGTTCGTGAAGACAACCAAAGCAACCATGATGCTTATACAATATGAGATTTAGAGGGAGAAGGTATGAAAATCCTTGTATTTGAGATTGAGTTATCTCTAGTTCCAGTTGGTGTAGTACATGAGTTGGGACATGGAGACATGAATACAATAGAATATTGAGTTACCTACAGAGAAAGAGGATAAGCTACCCTCGGTGTGAGTTATTGAGCCACTCTCAGTTTCAAATGAAGTTGTTGTCGTGATAGAGTAGAGGATTTACTCTCAGATTTTAGTAGCCATAGTGGGAGTGGAGCATCATTCTCAACTTCAGAGCAATTGCATGTGCAGAGTCCCAGTCCTAGAGGAAAATTTGCAGAGAGAGTAGAGAACATACTCTCAGGTAGTGACATAGATAGTGATTTGCAGAAAGAACATAGAGCTATATTGTGCAGATTAAGTTGCAACTAAGCAAGTGTACCAAGTTGGTACAATGTGATGTGAAAAATTGGTTTCGAAGTACAGGGAAGGAAGACTCATGTCTGCAAGTTGAGGCAAGCTCCAAGAGCTTGGTATGGCAGGATTGATAGTTTTTTTGATGAGCTTGGGATTTACCAAGAGTAAAGTTGATCCCAACCTTTACTTCAAGATTGAAAATGATGGAACAATTATGTTTCTACTATATGCGGATGACTTATTCTTGAAAGATGAAGAAAATCTCATCACATATTGTAAGAAGAAGTTTTTTGTTGAATTTGAAATGAAGGACCTAGGCTTGATGCACTATTCCTTAGGTCTTGAAATATGGCAGAGCCCAAAAGAGATTTTCCTTAGTAAAGGAAAGTATGTTGTGGAAATTATGAATAGATTCGACATGATGGAATATAGAACCATGTCCACTCCTATGGAGACGAATCTGAAGTTATTGGTTAATACTCTATACATACAGATGATTGGTGCGTTGATGTATCTAAAAAATACCAGACCAAATATATTCTTTGTTGTGAACACCTTGAGTCAGTATCTGGTGGATCCCAGACGTGTTCACTTTGTAGCTGCAAAGCATGTGATGAGATACATTAAGGGTACAATGGACTATGGCCTCTATTATAATGGAGACTGTGACTTCAGGTTGTATGGCTATACTGATTCAGATTGGGCTGGAAGTGCTTCACACAAAAAAATCACTTTAGGATGTTGTTTTAGTTTGGGGTCAGCGATGACTTCGTGGAAAAGTAGGAAGCAATCTAGTATTTCTCTCAGTACAGAAGAAGCATAGTACATTGTAGCATGCTCCACCTATTGTGAATCCATATGGCTTCGAAAGTTATTGACAAGTCTATTCGATATGGAGATGGAAGCTACCATGATTCTATGTGATAACTAGAGTTGCATAAATATGACAGAGAACACAGTGTTCCATGATAATACGAAGCACATAGAGATATAATATCACTACCTTCGTGACATGGTGTAGAAGGGAGATGTAAAGCTCCAATATGTTGGCACATATGAGAAGATTGCAGATGTGTTGACTAAGCCTTTGTCTCATGTGAAGTTTGAGTACTTCCCAAAAAAGCTTGGTGTATTCTGAAAGGACCTCCCTCAAAAGGGGGAGTGATGTTGATGATACTATGGTATCCTAACCAACAACAAGTAGCTCAGTTAGTATTTTATATCCCAGGGGACTGATCATCCATGGGAAGATCCTAAAGGTCCAGTAAGGACAGTCTGTCAAAGTAACTGTGCATGTATATGCCAACTGTGGTCGATAATGGTAGCTCAATTAGGATTCTACATCCTAGGGAATCTTATGATTCCTATACAGATCCCGAAGGTCCGGTAAAGATGGTCTCTCAGAGTACCACAAATGTTTTTGTCGATGCCCCTACCTCATTTTGTTGCCACATATAGATGTTTATGTTCCAACTTTGTGATGTTGATGTTGTTGTTCTAGCTTCATGTTGTTGATGATGTTGATGTTCCAGCTTCATGTCATTGATGATGATGATGTTATTCCAGTTTCATGTCATTGATGTTGATGTTCCAGCTCCATGTTGTTGATGATGATGATGTTACTCAATCTCTGCGCTACAAATGATGATGATGTTTAGTTTCTATTGATGTTGATGATGAGAGAAACTTCTGATGACCTATAGATATGACCGACAATGTTCCCAATGTTGATGATGGTGTCCCCTCCTCTTGATGATGTATTGAGTCCAGTCAATTGTTATTAATGTTGTCAGTAGAATACCCTTTTTGTTAAGGGGGAGTGTTGAAATATTAAAACTTCGAAGAATATTCTACCTGAGAGAGCTGAATAATATTATTATATTATATTTAATTAGGCCCTATTGTGCCTTAGTAAAATTCGGCCCTATTGTGCCTTGACAATTAATTTTAAATTAAGAGGGTAAAGTGACAGGTTGGCCCAAACCTAATCATAGGTTGGCCATACCACTATTTATAAGAGAGGCCAACACCTCATTTGGACACATACACACCTAGCTCTACAGTGCACAAGTATTGGAGGAGAAGCTACTGCAACTAGGGGTGAAGTCAAGGAGGGTTTTTTGTCTATCTCTTGGTATTCTTGGTCAAGTGGTGTGCTACTCTTCCTAGTGAAGGAGTAGGGGAGGATCTTTTGTTCGGTATTTGTTCTATCTATATTGAGGAAGTTGTTGTTGGGTTTTCTCCCCCATGAGGGTTTCCTAAGATCATCTATGTGCCTCTATTATTTCTGTGATTTCCTCTCTTTTAGTGATCTTATTTATGAATAATGTGTTAAATGTGTATAATAATAAAGAAGAACCGTAACTGCTAGCTGTATGAGTAAAAATTTAACGAAAATCCCTCTCTCCATCTTCATATACAGTGTTGTGAGTATTGAACAACTAGCATGGAAAGAACAATGATTCAAATGGAATCGAGAATCGTTCAACAACACATTTCCTATGCTTGTCACCAACACCATATTTAGCGGAATTCAATAGAATTAAGAGTGTTTTGTCTTGTCACTCACTCGCTCATAATTGTGGTGGAAATATCTCCTTTGCTTATAGAAACAAATTCATTCCCATGCCCATTATATAAGGCTACGTTATGGTCTAGTGAAAGATCTACCGAAGGTCCTTCACGTGGTCACTAGGAAAATATAACACAATGAGATTTGACAATGCCCACGAGTTGAGGACAAAATGATACAGATTCCAACTATGTACGAAGTTGCATTCCCTCTTCTCTAGCATAAAAACTCAACTATGAACTCATAAACCCTTGTTGAATCCTATGGGGCCTGCAAAACTATGAAAACCAAACCAGAACAAAGCTTTAAATGAGAGAAGAAAAAATGTTAACATGTGTAAATGGCATTGTTGTTGTCCTTGGGAGATCTTTGTCTTGCATTGAATATTCATTTCTACAAATGTTTTGGAGCTATGATTTTTTTTACAAAGGTTGAGGTATTTTATAATTGACTCTAATAATATCGTAGAGTTGCCAAAGAAATACTATTTAACTAATTAACAGATTGATCACTTGTTTCACATAGCCACTTTTCTACATTTCACGTTCTATTTTTCCTTAAGGTCGTGTCAATATATGCACAAATATGTAGTCTCATGGATGGTGTGTTCTCTTCCATCAAGATAAATTCAACAAACACAAAGGTAGCAATCAATTATCTAAGACTCTGTTGCAATCACAAAATAGGGAATATGCTAGCACATGAATATATATGATGAGAAGAGTTGCAAGATATCAATAAGGCCCAAATTTTAGTAATGGACATAATGGGCAATAAGTACTCAAGTACATATCATTTAATGTTTTGTATGTTGGGGTGTGCATCATTGGATCTAAATAGCTTGAAATTCAACGATGCAAATCCAACATACAGATCATTAAATGCTCTATAGTGTATTGCTCCCCAAAACAAAAGACATTTGCATGATAAGTTGTCTTTCAAAATCAGGTTATAGTCTCGAAGTAGTTTATAGATTAAAATTATTTTTTGTGTACCGACAGTCAACTTTAAGAGCATGCATTAGAAATTTGTTGTCGAGGAGTGCAATTGGTCCTCTTATATACAAAATACCGAAGATCATTAGAACAATGAGGTGCAAAATTAGAAATTGGATAATTTTTATTAATTTTTCGGCTCTTCAATTAAATTGAAGAATTTTGTGTCAATCTAAAGAATTTAAAGTTTTATGTTGAGTTCCCTAGGTTTGAATTGGGCATGTCACAAGCTTTCTTGTGATTTACACAAAATAGAAGAGGCATTGAATGGAAAGGAATCATTATTGTAAAGGCAATCGAAAAGATAAATATACATGATTATGAACCACAAAATAACATGTTTGATTTAAAAAAAAAATGGTTTTTAAGCATTGACCTCAATTTTTTTAATTATACATGCTAATTGCTAAATGATGTGGAGACCAACTAGAAACAAAACAACGAATGACCTGGAAGAAAGAGCCCAAAAATTGTGTTTAAATGAATGTTTTTGATCTCTTGAGAATTTAAACAATTGACATTGAACAAATGTTTTCACAAAATGGGGCATTTGAAACACATTAATCCATAAAATAAAAATTCCACTCAATTCAATGGGTTAATCTTCTAGACTCTGCTTCCACGGATATTTATGGCTTCTAGATAATGGAATGCAAACTTCAATTGATAGCACGAAAAATACACAATCATATGGACTAAAGACTAAATTTATGCATATAAACAAACCAATTTTTCAATTTTTCTTTTTAATCATAAAACCTTTAAAGCTAAAAAAATTTGTAGTCAAACTCTTTAGAAACACACAAGTTTTAAGCAAAAGAAAAAAAAAAAAACTTGTGAGCAAACAAAAGAAACACTAAAAATGTGGAAGATCGAAACAATTCCCTTCAAACTGGACCCTGAATTTTTCCTCAAATTTTCCTTTCCACATCTTTAATTCCTCACATTTGTGCCACAAAAATATCTAATATCCTGCAAGTTAGGTTGATTTGGTTGTAGAGGGAGTAGTGCTACAATAAAGGCAATACACATTCTTTTTAATGGTTGGAAAAATATGAAATTTATCTCACCCTTATCCTCTTCCGCCTGAATCGCTAAATCAAAGCGTGAGCAACAATAATCAAGGCACTTTGTTTCTGATGACAAAATCCTTCATTAATTTGCCTCCCATTTTGCTAGAATGCCAAGTAGAAAGGCATGCAAAAGTGATTGGAGAGCAATTTTAGTTTGTTAGGCAGACAAAGTCTAGACTGTAAGCAATTGGAAGATGGTGTGAAGGCTCAAGAATGATGTAAGCATAGTAGAGTCAGCGTAGATGGGAACGGACAATGCAAATGGGGGATGGGACATGTGGGAACGTAATTTGGTAGAGTGCACTAGTATCTAAGGATGACAGGTAGTAGATTTCAATAGGATTTCGATAGACGATGAAGCCTAGGACAAAACCACCCATTAAAAGAACACCTTCGGTGCAATAAGTGGATTCTCACATATATAATTTCCAATTGAATAATAAGTGAATTCTCACACCTATCACTTCCAATTGAATAAGTGAATTCTCACACCTATCACGTCCAATTGAATAATAAGTGGATTCTTACACCTATCACTTCCAATTATTCTATGGCAGATGACGAAGCCCAGGACTGAACCGCTCCTTAAAATAACACCTTTGACATAATAAGTGGATTCTCACACCTATCACTTCCAATTGAATAATAAGTGAATTCTCACACCTATCACTTCCAATTGAATAATAAATGGACTCTTACGCCTATCACTTCCAATTATTCTATAACAATCGCCTTTGTAGTTGAAATGACCTATTTTAATCTGAGATATGCATAAAAAACTAATGACCTATTTTAAACCAAGATATGTTTTAAAACTAACATCTTTTGATTATTCTATAACAATTGTCTTTGTCGTTGAGATGACCTATTTTAATCTGAGATATGCATAACAAAATAACGACCTATTTTATGTTGATGTTTCAACATTGGGCAGACATTCTCCCAGATTGGTCATGCTGATTTGACCAAGGGAGAATGATACATTCACTCACGGGACCATGCTGATTTGGCTAATGGTGAATGGCCCATGATGTTGATGTTTCTCCAGTTAGCAGCATCGAGCAGACATTCTCCCATATTGGTCATGTTGATTTGACCAATGGATAATGATACATTCACTCATGGAGCCATGCTGATTTCGCTAGTGGTGAATGGCCTAGGTGTAGTCTTTCTCCTAGTAATCATGTTGATTTGACAATGAGTGATAAAGACTCAAGATGCTATCACATTGCCCTCTCCAAGATGGAGTGATCTATTTTTATAGGGCAGGTTTGCCTTGTTTACAAGCCTAGTCTAATGTTGAAAATGTAGGCTCTAGAGACCCCTTGGGATGAGAGGTTTCATGGTGAATCTACTCAACATTAGAGTCCTATATTAATTATATGTGCATGTGAGGAGATGCTACATCAATAAGGCTCATGGAAAACTTTTATAGTAAAGAAGAAATGCCAAGAAGACAAGACAAACCATTGAAGAAACCCCATAAAACATTTAAAGAAGATATTGAAGACAAAAGAAGAATTCGGCCCCGCAAGTAAATTATGGGTGACTTGAACTGTATAAATAAAGGCTTGATCATTTCATTTTCACATCACACAACTCTTCTCATAAAGTGGGCAAGTCCTAGTTGTAGTTGCCAGTTGCAGAACTTGTCAGTTACAATTGTTGTTTCCAGTTACAATTGCAGTTGAAGTTGCCAGCTACAATTGCAGTTGAAGTTGCCAGCTACAATTGCAACTGCAGTTGTAGTTAGCATAACAATTACAATTTATTCCGTGTGTAATTATTTTATGATAAAAGTGATAGTGTATAATTATTATATGATAAGAGTTGCATAAAACTCTGTTTGAAATCATAATTCTATGATAATAGTGACATAAAATTATGTTTGAAATCATAAAATGGTAATTTATGATAAAAGTGATAGTGTGTAATTATTATATGATAAGAGTTGCATAAAACTCTGTTTGAAATCATAATTCTATGATAATAGTGGCATAAAATTATGTTTGAAATCATAAAATGGTAATGTACCAAGATATGTTTTAAAACTAACCTATTGTAAAGTATAGGTACAACGTCAACAACAGGATTCGAACCTGCACAGGCAGAGCCCAGCAGATTTCGAGTTTGTTTCCGTAACCACTCGGACATGTTGACTAATCTCATTGTTAAATGCGAATGTAAATAATCTATTTAATTTTCGGCCTCGTACCATTTAACTCCCATGGCCACCTATATCGATAATCGTACCATAAATTACTGTATTGAATAATTAAATCTCTAGAATATGTTTTACTGTGATGAATATTTCTTTCTTTATACTTAAAGTCAAATTTTGCATCAATTTTGGAAAAGATTTCCGCTCTTAACACGAGTGTATAATAGTTCATATTAATCTGTATCAATTTTGTGCCCGATTCTAGCATTCATTTTGAGAGCGTATTTAGCACTTTCGTTCGGCCCAGGTCAGAAACCACTGATCGAGCAAATGGGCAGCTTTCGTTTTCACTCCCGTCACGACTTAGTTCTGCCCAGCTGCGGCGGGCACAAGTAGGTTGGCCTGCACACAACACGGTTCTGATTTTGGCCTTCATCATAGGATTTTTCACTGATGTGTCTTTTAAAGAACCCAACTGGGCTTAATCTTTTAATCTCTCTGGATCTCACAAGACTCTATCTTTCTCTTTGACAGGTTAAATATTTTATTAAAAATGAAGGTTAAAATTGTTAGATCCGTTGATTTGAGTGATTATCTCTGTATAATCCGAGTAATCCGGGAATTTCTCAGCATGTTGATTTCATTTCTGCATTCAAAATTGGATTTTAAACAACAAAAAATAGTGATTTCGTGCAGATTTTATGTCGTCCTATTCCTACCACAAAAGCTTTCGTAGGTAGGTTAAACGTTCTATGAAATGAAGGTTTTCTGGTGATATTTTCCGGAGACATTTGCTCTAAAATCGGGCAGAAAATTGTTAGATCAGCAGATTTGGGTAATTATTTCTGTGGGTCTAACAATTTTTTGCCAGATTTGAGCAAATGTCTCCGGAAAAAATCACCAGAAAACCTTCATTTAGTAAAACTTTTAGCCCACTGCCCTATATTAATGGTAGTTGAAACTTTCTCCAGAAAACTGTGTAAGAGTTTGTGAAACATGGATGTTTCAAGTGGACACTCCACCCATTATGAGGTTTACTTGTCTCTCATAATGGGTAGAGTGTTCACTTGAAAGGTCCCACCTTTCACAAACTCTTACACATTGTTCTCCAAAGAGTTTCAGGTACCATTCTAACAAATTGTACAAACCTACACAATCGAACTATAAATTTTTAGGTATCATTCTAACAAACTGTGGAAACCTACACAATCAAACTATATCAATAATATTAATGTGTGCATAAATATATATTTAATAGATACTATAAGGAAAAAAACATTATTAATATATACATACCCAATCCCCAATCCTTTTTGTAACTTTCTAGAAGAAAACACATATTTTTAACTATTAGAACCACTCAATTTGTATTCATATTTGGTTTCACCTTGATTTTAAAAATAAATTATTAGTATTAATATTATTATTATATATGTTTTAATAAAAATTAATTTTTAATATATTATATTAATAATAATATTAATATAAGTAAATATAATATAATTTTTAATATAATATAACATTATTATATTTTATTTACCTATATTGATGATGATGGTGATTAATGTCCACTAAGACCTAATTGGTCTATCGGACCTTAAGAGGGTAAGTGATTACTTGTGAATCTTTAGAATTTTGTTTCTATGCTCGAAAAGCATTAAGAGAAGCTTTCCAAGATCACCATACTTTTGTTGAGTTAAAAGGTTAGGAAGGTTGGTAGTGTGATCAATATTTTGAAAATGAGATCTAATATGGGTATAGGCTGGACAATCTAAGAGAAAGTGTTTTTCATCTTCAACCTTCTTACTATCACAAAGGTGACACACTCTTTCATCCCATGGCATTTTAGGAATTGACCAATGCCCAGTTTCACTTTGGAGCTCGTGAGAATTTGTTCTTATCTTAGCAATGCTTATTTTTTTCTTTACACTTGGCAAAACATATAGATAATTTTGATCTTCTAGATTATGGTTGAT
>JASDQU010291400.1:0-10351 GCA_032191745.1 Picea mariana | reverse complement strand
GATGCAGGAGCCTAGGAAGAATTTTTCGCAAGTTAGCTACCATGATCCTAGTGCGTAGTACAAGAAAGGCTGGGGATCATTTAAAAGAAAAAGAGGATTAACCCTTTGTTATAGTTGCAGAAGACCGAGACATCTTGCTAAGGAACTTGTCTCATGGAACTTCGATAGAGAAAGCATTTGAGGTTTTTAAATTTATTGAGAACAATGCCCCATTTTCTATGTTACTAAGAAAACCCTAGATTGAGAAAGATCAGACCCGAAGAAATGAAGAGGAATATCTAGAACATAAAAAGAAAAAATTAAAATACTTCATGACTAGGAGGATAGTGAACTTGATCAAAGAACAGGAGAATGGGTCAAAGTTGTTCAGAACCAGAAACTTGGATGTCAAAGTTGAAAGAACCCAGTAAAACTTGGAACATCTATCTATACAGGATAGTAGAGAACCTACCCCAGACAAAGAAGAATTATTACTCTCTGTTGGTTACTCTTCCTTTCTTAAGTCATTTGAGTTATTGACCTAGGGTTCATGTCATTCAGGTTTCCAACAAAGCCTCTAAAACTATCGACCCTCCTGGTAAACCAGAAGGCAACGCAGTACATAAGATGCACTACGCAGTCTCACTCGAGATAGCTTTAAGTGGGTGACTGTAAGACTCAGGTGTTTACATCATAGGATAGAGTAGGAGATAAGGGTTTCTTGACTAAATTCACATATCATGAGATGTTAGCGTAATCTACTTATTTCTCATGGTTGCATACATATGTTTCATGAGTTATTTCCCAAACATCGTAAACAAATTCATAACAATGTATTAACTCATTCATCAAGCCTAACCATTAATTGTTGAAATAAAGTAAAGACATACATTTATTCATCACATTACACAAATATTACTGTGGTTCACCCCCTCCCAGGCTACATCCACAAAGATTTTCCTCTTCTCTCTTTTATTATGGTAGTTCTGCATTTCTGGCACCGTGCGCTTACAATTTCGCTCTTACGGGCAAGATCAATATGAAGAAAACTAGATCGCACCAGAATCTATAGAATGCAGTCTAATCCTCTGATATACCTTCCCTCTTCTCTTTTTTTCTCAACATCTTACAAAATTGGTTCACATAATCAAAATCATTACATCCCGCATTCACCCATGTGTATCTATATTAACAAAAACTAACTAACCAACCTCTATATGATACCTTTGTATCCATATTTATAAATTTTGGTCTCTTCATCCATTTATAGTGTATTACCAAAACCCTAACCCTATCGATGTTAGTTCTTCCTCCCATGCGCATTCTATTCTTCCTCCAACTATCTCTTTCCTTGTGCACGCTTTCTTGCATACAAGCATGTTGTTATTTCACCAACTGTTACTTCAGTTTATGCACGCTTTCTTTCCCACAATCGTCCTTCTTTTCCCTTCGTCTAGGTGCCAACATGCCCCTAAAATTGACATCTGACTCATCCCGAGTCACCTAATCCCTTTGTGCTTCCTCGATCTCCTTGGTGATCGTCTCAAACTTTTCCTGCAGTTCTATTGCTTTTGTCAGTGCCTGCATGGTTTTCTCCTTGATTGTGTTGACTGTCTGAACTGCCACTTCATCGCTCATCAATCTTGCACATTCTAGTTGGGTCTATGTTATTTGTGTTCTAGTTCCTTCTTCTTACGTGAGTACTTCTACTACCCATTCCTACAATGGTTCTATTTGAGCTTGATGCTCTTGTTTTTGTGTTTGTGCAGTGATAAGTTCTGTCTGCATCTTCTTCAACTCTTTCATCCCCTTGACTCGTTCTAGAATTGGTATGGTATTCGGTCATTGCTTGAGTTCTTGTATCGTTGCATTGGTCCTCTCCTCTTCCTTGTCCTAGTGTTGGACATGTGTATCCTCTTCCAATATTGTCCAAAGTTGCGTTGCTTTCTCAAACAAGTCAGTTGTCATACTAGCCTATTTTTATACTTACTGTAGTTGTTTTGTTTCTTCTTGCTTCCTTTTCTCCTTCACTACTGATGGAGTTGTTGGTATAACCTATTCTCAGAGAGTCTCAATCTCCTTATGATATCAATAAATTTCCTGTGCAATCTGGTCGATATTTTCTACAGCTGGGAGTTCATTCCCTTGCGTAGTGCTTGGAAGTTTCCAAAAAAATTATTCCACTCTACGTTCCAGTTCATTCCTGCATTTTTTCTCCTCCTGAGTTTCAGATTTGTCTTGCACACAAACTATTTCCAACGCTTCCTGCTTCTTTGTTTCTTGTTGTAGCTTGACTAAAGTTTTTTGTGCTCGAGACTGCATCTCGTGGTCAACACTAACCTGCAATTTGTGTAATTCCCTTGATGGAATCCGTGTAAATACCAATTAGATGTGGTCCAAATCCTTTAGTGGTGTCTGTCCCACAATTTCATCCATTTGCAACATGTTAGGCTTTATGTAGACCATTGAGTGTGCGTGTGGCATCAGAAGAACTAAATCTCATTATTATACCTCTACTCTATCTTTGGTTTGTGTTGTCGATGGATTTATGCCTCTACTTCTACTTGCGCTCTGGGCTTCCCCGAATTTCTTAAGAAGTTGTCCCATTTCTGCTAGTTCCTTCTACAATTTATCTATGTGGTGCACTGCATGATCGAAATCTTCTGCGAGGTAGTCCTAGACCATTCTAGTGATTATCTCTCCATCATCCTTTTTGATCATATAGTCTGCTGCTACTCGTTGTGCCTTCATTTTCTTGCACACATCTGCTTCCTGTACTGTTGGTCTCTTAGTTCCCTCTGGTTCCTATGTGATGGGGTTTGAGGTGGTTTCTTATGCTCCCTCATCCTGTTTTCACTGTCCATTGGTTGGCTAAGTGGTTTCTTTCCTCCCCTTCTAGGTCCCTAGATGCTCTGAGCCATCGTCTACCTGGGTCAACTTGATTTGTCCCGTTCTTTGTTTCTTAGGATTGGGATTTGCGGAGGCTATGTTTCTACTTGTGTAGTCCCTCCTTTTGTTGTTTGTCCCAGTACTTCCATGGGTATGGTTGGGATATTCCATTCATCCAGCCATTCACTGATGATAATATTGATATCACCCTCGGTGATGTAGTAGCACATATGTAGCCACCATTTATCCGGGTCCTATCTTGGTTGTATCCACATGGCTTGTTGTCTAGCCCAAAATTGGCGATGTCCCAAAATCGCGCAACAACCTCTGGTGTTATTCTCCATGCGCGAATGATGGCTTCCTGTATGTCCCATAGGTATGCTTCAAATATGATTCCATTCTCTCTCTTATGCTTGGACTGTGGCATGGATCTCAGTACGCAATATCTAGCTCCCACTAGCTTTGGTGTGGTACAAAAGATGACATGTTTTGGTTCTCTCCATACCATGAAGTCTATGAGGGTGATCAACCATGAGTAATGAAATTTCGTACCTGTGTCCTTCGCATATTTGTAGTCCACTTGGAACAAGTTTGATAGGTATGGAGCCCAACTCATGAAGGTGCCTCCTGCGCACTAAGCTGCAACAATGATGACTCCTATCGGTACTTCATCTTTACAACATTTTCTTAGCAGTTTGTAGGCTTAGATCTTTGCGCCCAATTGTGTAGCGGCATTTTTGATCCATTTGATTATAATGCCTCTTGTTCCCCTGTCGGTACCATATTTATTCTTCATTTCTTTTACCAATGTGTTTTTCTTGTATTTATCGTCCAGAATTAGCGCGGGATCCATACCCCAAGTGGATAGTCCTATTATCTGTGCGATAATCTCAATAGTTATAGGGACGGGTTTTTCTAGCCATATGTCCCCTCCATGTGTAACTGATAATAGTTGCTTGACACATGCAGTCACGTATTGGCCTCTTCCAAAGTGTGGTATCTTCAAGAATCCTAAAATTCATGTGTTGTCCAGTCCAGCTGCCCACTTATGTGGTTGAATGATAGTTTCCCCAATTGGTTCATGACTATTTTCTGCATAAGGAYCTGTGGTGCAAGCTATGGATATTTTTTTTCATCTGCTATGTCGTGGTYRGAATACTTGAGCTTCTTGACGTGACCCAATAGCTATGGKTCTACCTGTACTCCCTCWRGTATGCGCGGTAGCACAATCTCTGTTGTCGATTTCTTGCAAGGTGAGCTCGGTATATGAACTTTGTCCTCCTGCTGTGTTGGTTGGCTCAAAGTTCCAACAACTCCCAGTTGTTTCCCTATCATCCATTCTGGCCAAGCCCAGGTGGTTCCAGTGGTATCCTCTGTTGGTTGACCTAAGTCGGGTGCTTGTGTTTCATCTGGTTTCTCTTCTTCTCCCAGGTTTTGTGTCGTTCCATTCACTTCTATGGCTACTTTAGTGTGTTCAGGTTGTAGTTCCTGCTGGGTTTCTACTTCCTTATTCTGAAGTTCTTGCAAATATGTTGGTGTATCATGTTCCATGGCCTCTACTTGTGGCTGTTGAATATCTTCTAGTATTAGTGTAGGGTCTACTGGTATTTCCTTTGGCGATGGGATTTCGTTGATATTGGTGATCTTCGGTTTTTGTTGCTCGTTTTCTTCCAGTGGTCCTTGTGACCTAGTTTGAACCCTAGTTAGTCTGGTTGTCTGGCCTGGTTTGGCTAGCTTTGGTGGTGCCATGATGGTGACTGTCAAAATTTTTCTAAGTTTGAGTGGCTTCAGTGGGCTCTGTGGTCTTTCTCTATTTGTTCTAGCTATTGTTGCTTTCTCTCTATTCTTTTTTTGCAAATAAACCAGTTGCTTCTTTTCTCGTGTGTTGTATGGGCTTGTTCTGAATATTTTTGAAGATGCTTCCTCCATTATGCAATTAATGCACCATAATTGTGAGTTCAATGCATCCATGGTGGTTTCATACTTTCCATGATGCTTGCTTTTCCATCTCCAGTTTGCGCGTTTAATGTGACATCCCATCGATCCTTACCTTGCTTTAATTCTGCTTTGTGTTGTCTTGTCATCCTGCTTTCTTTGACTTTCCTTTTCCCACTTATTTCCCTTTTCAATATGATCATTTCCCTTGCCCTTGTGGACTTCATGTTTCATATTGCATGCAGCCTATTCATCTCTGGTGTGATGTGCGTTTTTTTTTTGTTTCTTTTTTTACTGTGCGGTGGGTGATCGACTGTCCTTGTATAGCTTCAGTCGGCTCCCATTGATCATTCCTTTGAGGTCTGTGCCTACTAAATATCTTAACTGTACATCTCCTCTGTCTGTGAAATATTTTACCTTGTATGGTCCTAGCCAATGCATTCTCATCTTTCTTGGGTGTTGCAAAGATTTACTGTCGTAGAGCAATACTAGATCTCCTTCCTTGAATGTTTTCTCTTGATTTGTTGATTGTGCCAAGCTTTGTCTCTTGCTTTCTGCACTTGTTGGTGAAATACTTCAAGGATTCGGTCTTCCTCCATCAATAGTAACTGATTCAGTCTCTCTTGTACTGCACCTCATTCTGTCATTTATGTGATCATTGCTACACGTAGACTGGGTATTAGGAACTCTAACGGCATTACTACTTCTTGTCCATAGAATAGTTTGAATGGTGTGTGCCCTGTCAACTTTTTACATGTGGTCCTATACACCCATAGTACTGCTGGTACCTTGAGGTCCCAATCGTCTCTGTTGATGTTACAAATCGTAGTCAAAGCATTCTCTAGAATTTGTTTGAAGGATTCTACTGTTCCATTTGCCTGTGGGTAGTATGGTGTGTTTTTTTGGTGATGAACTTCAAACTCTTCAAGAATCGCATAGATGGTGTTTTTTATGAAGTGTGTACCTTGGTCACTCATCAAAACTCTTGGGCACCCAAATCTAGTAATTACTTGTTCAAACAAGAAGTGTGTAGCTATCTCTACACTGCAATGTTTTACTGGTGTAGCTTCCGCCCATCATGTTAGGTATTCCATCGTGGTGATAATGTATCTTTCCTCGGTTCTTTTGGCTGGTGGGTTAATTGGTCCCACAAATTCTATTGCCCATTTGTCGAATGCTTGTAATGTCACTTGTGTTCGTAGTGGCATCTCATCCCTTCAGTTGGGTTTTCCTACCCTCTGATAGACATCACATCACTGACAGTATTCTTTCAAGTCCCTGTGTATCATTGGCCACCATAATCCTGTACGTAGTACCTTCCACACGATATATTTTCCTGCATAATGTCCTCCTGTTATTCCCTCACGGGCTTCTGCTAGAATTCTTGGATGTTCGTGCTCTAATACATATCTTCGTAAGATGTTATCTGTGCCCATATTGTATAGATGTCCGGTGATTAGTTGGTATTTGACTGCGTGGACTACCAAGTTCTTCTTTTGTGCAGTGGTATATTCTTGTGGCGCAGTTTCTGTGCTCAAGTACTAGATGATTTCTGTGAAGTATTTGTCAGTAATATGTACTAAGAATAATTGTGCGTCCAAAAATTTGTCTTCTAAATTCATCAGTTCTTCTCCATTTGTGACCCTTGATAGGTGGTCAGGTCCTGCATTCAGTTTTTCTAGTTTAACTATTACCTCAAATTCAAATTCTTGAAATTGCAATAACCATCAACAGTTTCTCCCCCCCAACACTAGCTTTTTGACTAGGTATTTCAGGGCTGAGTGATATGTAAACATCTTAAAGTGTTTTCCCAATAGGTAATGTCTGAACTTTTGCAGTGCATAAACCATATATAGGCCTTCTCTTTCTGTTGTGTTGTAATTATGTTCCTAGTATGATAATTTTATTCTTGCGAATGCTATCGGGTGATCCAAGTATCCCACTCCTGGTTGTGCTAGGATAGCTCCAAGTGCTATTGCTGATGCATCTACATGTGCATGGAATTTCTTCTCACAATATGGAAATACTAATATTGTTGCTGTGATCATCTTTTCCTTCAGGGTATCTAGGCCATGTTGACACTCGTTGTTCCATTGATACTTTGTGTCCATCCTTATCAAGTTTTCCATCGGTGTTGTGATCTGTGCATAGCCTTTGATGAATTTCCTGTAGTATCCTGTGTGTCCTAACATTTCTCTTAACTGTCAGGTTGTTTTCAGTGCTGGTAGGTTGACGATGACTGCAATTTTTTTCGAGTCCTATAGAAAGAATTGTTTGTATACTATGTGTCCCAATAGTATCCCAAACGATGTTCCAAATATGCATTTCTTGATATTCAGTGATATCTGGCACTATCTGCATTAGTCTAGCATCAGTCGTAAAACTGCCACATGGTATTTCAACAGACTATAGACTGTCCATTCATCCAGGTATACTTCAAGAAATTGATGGATGCATTCCTTGAATGCTGCGATGACCACTCTAGAGAATATCACAGGAGCATTCTTCAGTCCAAACGACATGACTATGTACTGATAAGATCCCCATTTCGTTGCGAGCGTGGTCTTGTGTCTATCCTCTTATGCTATTCTAATCTGATGGTAAACTGAGAATCCATCGGTGAATGAGTAAGCTTCGTGGCCCCCCACATTCTCTAGTACGTAATACGTAAACGGTGTAGGGAATGGGTCGTGAAGGCACACATCATTCAACTTCCTCGAGTCGACACATATCCTAATCCTTCGTCCCTATTTCTTGTCCTGTACTACCATCAGGCTTATCCATTCTGATTCTTTGACTGGTTTGATGATGCCAGCTTCGAGCATCCTGTATATTTCCTCTTTAACTTTATGTTTGTATATGGGGTTCAGTTTATAGGTTCATTGTTTAATAGGTCTCACGTCATATCTGATTGGTATTTTCATTTCTCCTAATTCTTCAGCTATACCCTTCATCTCTGTAAAGGTTGTGGGAAAAAGGTCACTATATTCGCACAATAATTCTATGGTTCTTTCTAATGTTTTCTCATCCCAGTAATCTCCAATGTTGGCCATTTTGGGCTGCTCGACAGTCCCGATGTTAACCTTCTTTATCTTGATTTGTGCATAGATGACTTATGATTCTATGGGTGGTCCTTCCACATTCCTCTCACCTTCAACTTATTTGATCTAAATATCGCGTGGATCATCTTCATTCGGTGCGTCCTCCTATACATGGTAACATGATAGTAGTTCCTTGAATGTCTTCTTATTTCACTGTTATTCTTGTGTGATTAGTTATATGTCTAGTTCTTTAATGAATATGACGTCTCTGATCCATTGCAGGGCCGCGTCTATGTTGGGGTTCTCATGTTCAAATGAGAAAGTGATTATAAAGTTTTGTTGCAATGTCTCCCATGTCTTGGTTCCTTTGTGCAATTCATGGTCTGTATACTATTTCGATGGTATGCCTTCTAAAGTATGAATGAAGTGATGAGACCATTCCTCTAGTGGTGTCATTTTCCACAACATTCTACACTCCTCCAAGTGTTATGTTGGTGTCCCTATTCCTTCATATTTATGTTGGTTATTACCTTTCCATTTTGTGCCAAACCGTATGCGCAGTAATTTCTTACATTGATACCAGTATGTGATGTTCTCCTTGTGTGTGCCCCACCATCTTGCAGGTGTGGCCTTTAATGATAAATCCAGTGCTAGTAATCTCTGGTTTTCTAACACTTCGTCTTCATATTATGTCAAGAAGGTTTCCAAATCGTTTAGTCCATGAAAACTGGGTGGTTCTCTGATTTCTATGCCGACCCATCTTACTGCATGATTTATTCATGCACATATCCTCGTGGATACTTCGTGTAGTCTCTGCTGCTAGTTTTCTGACCTAGTGTCTGAGTCTATTTCACATGAATTAATGCTCTGCCAACTGAGTACCCCGTCTGCAGTTGGGTTTACATAGTCTTCATTGTGCGTAGTTGTTCTGTACAACTAGTTGATTTATTCTAAGTCCAGACAAGTGAGTTCTATGAACCTCTCCCATTCTGATGGGTCTAGTGGTGCTATGACCATGTAGTCTCCCAAATCAAATGTCATTTTTCTAGTTTTCAAGTTAATTATGGCATGTTTGTTGAACACCCAATCCAGACCAAGTAGTGTCAGGTAAGGTGGTGTGCCATCTACTATTTCGATGAATTCAAAGTCTTCCTTAGTGTGCACTCCATCCAGATCTACTGTCACTCCCTTTAGTCTACCTATTGGTAGAACTCTATGTTGATTTGTTATCTTTAATTGAACGGTTGAGTATCCCAATGTTGGTTCCCCCATACATTTCCATGTGGTATTTGGTAACACGTTCACTTTGGACCCTAGGTCCAATATAATATCTCCCATATTAAAATCCCTGATGTTAGCACTTAGTCTGAATTCCCTACTTGTTATTCTTCTTGTGTGTAGGTGGTTGACAGTTTTCAGTTCTAGATTTTGTTCTGTCTCGCTGCTACATTTCTCTAGGATATTTTGTAGTATTCTGATAGATGAAGGATCACTTAGCACTTTAATGCATGATTGAAAAAATTCTTTGATAGTACTTACTTTTCCCTTGGGTTGCATTATGTTGGTATGGTCCAGCAATGGCAGCATCTCATATTCTAGAGATTTCTTGGTTTGTTGTGCATTTGACGTTGTGTCCTTCTTCTGGAATACCTCTCGGGCTTCTGTAAAGATCTCCTTTTCCTTGTGTGCTTCAAACTGCTTCATGGGTTCTGGGTTCTTATTTACCCATTGGTTCTGTGCTAGTTCCTGTTGAGCTGCGTCATTTCCTGTTTTCGTTCCTCCTCGAGTGACTATGTTGATGTATCGTTCGTCATCCCTTGCTTCAGCTAAAATCCACTGAACATTCTAATTGTTTTGGTTCCTCTTTTCTTGAATATTTACTAGTAATGTTGGAAATTCCTCTATATCATGGTCCGATGCGCAAAAATACATACAAGTCGTTGGTGGTAGTGGACATTTCCGTGCGTAATGTCCTGTTTGATGGAAATTGTGACATGTGATTGGTCCTCTACCACGTCTGAAACCTCCTCTAGATCGTCCCACTCCTCTATGTTCTGTGTGATCACCTCTCGGCGTGTTATACTGTGGTGCCTGATTATACTACGTAGTATTATACTGGGGTTGTGCAATGTTGTACTGTGGCTGCACGTTATTGTATGGTTGTTGCACGGTATTATATTGTTGTTGCATAGTGTTGTATGGGACTGGGGATTGATTGAACTATGGTGTTGCCTACCCAGTCATCATTTTGGCCTGTACCCTATATGCGTCTGATGTTCTTTCGCACATCAGCTCCATAGTTCTGCAATTTTTGTCGTCGTCACCTACTGAATTACAAAAGGTGCAATATGAATTCTTTGGGACTGTTTGGTATTTTTGCATCATCATGCAGTGGTAAGGGTCATGACCCAGTTTCTTTCATATTTCACACCATAAGCCTCCTTTTGGTAGCAGGTTGGGCATACCTATCGCCATATACTACACGAATGTTGGGCACTCGTTCTTAT
>JASDQU010291387.1:0-11558 GCA_032191745.1 Picea mariana | reverse complement strand
AAGTAAAGTATATGATGCTATTTTATAACAGCCAACATTCCAATAACTTCTTGCTGATTTTTTATGGTTATATTTGCGATTTTGGGTGCTCTAGCATGTAGTTTTAGTAACCAGAAGTTAGCACATGCATACCAAAATAAATACAACACACGTAAAGATCTTTACAACTGAAAATAAACAGATCTAAGAGACTAAGACATGCATTTTTGTACACAGTTATTTTTGGTCAACATGACCCTAGATAAATCCCCCCCAGAGAAAACCATTTTGGAATGTATATGTATATATGAGGAAAACAGAAGGTGGAATACAGCTAGTACAAAATATAGAGGAAATTGATACAATAGAAGCTCATTCTGAGTTGAAATACAAGTCCAAAACCTCCAAGTGCATCCTAGGAAAGTGCACCCAACATAAAATCTAACAAAACCACTAAAACTGCTCTAGAGGCAAAATGTGAGCTTAGATCTGAAAACCCCTCCATAGGAATGAAGCTCTGCTAGATGGCCTCCCTCTGCAACTGATCTCACTGCAATCTGATGGCTAGAATTCCTCCCACAACTAATGCACCCAATCTGGCAAGGGCGCCCTCCACAGGTGTGAAACCTCTCCACTAAATAAACAAGGCAAGATACTGGTAGCCTCTCTCCATGAAAGCTAGCACCCAAACTCAAACAAACTCATGCTCATCCTCCAAATCTTCCTCTCACAATGAACATATGAAGAATGAATGCCTCCTTCGCCCTTCGTGCCCTTCTTAGACATCCAAAAGGAAACCGAAGATATGAATGGTGGAGATCATCTCATCTCCCATCTACTCGATGGTTGAGATCTCTCCAAAAATATCTAAATCAATAACCCACTTTGGGTTAAGTTTCCTAAGTCAACTTTATGTCTCTAATTCACCCACTTTGTCAATTAATAGTCATTTTAGGCATAAATGACTAAATTTCACTTTTGACTTAAAACACCTATGTCAAAGTGAAATTAGACAAAAGTACAAGGTACAAAGAGTATAGTCCATCCCACATGTGCTACGGAGAGCACAAGAACATGGGGAACACCTCCCAAGGTACAAAACTCAACACTATCATCACAATAAAATACTTTGCTCATAAAACATTCGTAAATCAAAGGATACAATATCTGCAATATTCAAGAGCATAAAAGAAGATTAGACAACATGCATAAGTGTAACTGCTCACATAAGGTAAATTGATAGTGATTTTTAACCAGTGCCTTAAAAGGAGTCGTGGGCAGTGTAGATCGAAGATTTTATTAAGTTAAATTTTGTATTTAGTTAGTGAAGAGTGTTTGGCCCCTTAGGAAGCTCGTTATCCACTTGGACTTGCTGAGAGTTTACCGAAACCCAATGGTCTCACCAGTAAACTCACCAAAAGTGTTGGATCTACAACACGGTAAACCGTATTACTTCGTAGGTCACTTTTAGGCCTTTTCCTCCCAATGAAATAACAACTTAAGAGATTGTCCTATTAAACTAGCAAGGTTCAATTACTTGATAAAATCTTGAAATGGATAGATCACACACCCTACTTTGTAAATAAAGTACTTGCACAAACACTTGAAAGTGTAAAGATGGAATTGCAAGAATTAAAATTTATGTACCCTGCTTTGTAGTTGAGAAGAGATTTACAATATACTTTGGAAACTTGAACAATGTTGCAAGACTGATTGAAAAGGAAAATACTTGAAGTAAAGCTAATTAAGCATGCATGATAGATTAAGATTTGGTTAACATGCATAAAATTAGAGTGTTTGTAGTGTGTCCGATGTACTTTACTTGTGTGTTTTATTACTAGATTTTAAGCATGCATCAATCACAAAAATAAAGAAATCACACCAACAACACAAATCCCCCTAATGGGGATGAAGAAACTGGGCACAAAGGGCCTTCTTTTATTGTACTATTACAACAGAGAACCAAATTTCTCTTTAATATTTTAACTTCTTTATAAAGAAAGGGATCCTTATAAGTGGATCATTTAGAGGAATACAATAAAAAGATAGAAAAATGAAATACTTCTTTTTGACGAAGTTGAACCCCCCCAGGGTGCCCTAGGAGCCTTGATTTTGCCCAAAACTGGCAAAATATCCTCTTAAACTTGTATTTTCTGCAATAAAACAGCAAGTAAATAAATTTATAAAGTGATGAGAAAAGATTTGAAACAATTAAAAAAAATTATCAAAAAATTTTGGAAAATTTTCTAAGGCAAAAATGCAAATTTTTTAAGCCTTTTGGGCAGTTTGCATGGACCTCACTTAGGCTCTTTTGAATGCTTATGTTTGCTGTTTTAAAATAGCAAACATAAGGCATCCAATTAGCTTTATAAAAAACTTAAAACCAAACAAAAACTCTGATCTAAGTTCTAGGTGAAAAGACCAAAGAAATTGCTTCAAACTTGCCTAGATCTATCCTTTGAAATTGACAAAATTGCAATTAGATCTAGGAAACAAATGCATGCAGCCTTTAGATGTTTAAGATGAAATTTAACACTATTCTAAGAAGCATGCAACCAAGAAAGAAAATAAAGAGAAAGAGTTTTATCAAGATTTTGAGTTTCCACTTGAGCTTGGAAAATTTGAGCTATGGAGTTCTCCTTGATGTGAAGAAGAGGGTGAATGCCTTCCTTAAAAACTTCTCGGACAGAAAAGAGGAAGCAATCAAGCTCATTTTCCTCTTCAAGAGATTGATATTACATGCAACACTGATACCTACAAGTTCCTGTACTTGGTGTTTCTCTACACAAAAAACTTCAAGAGCACATTAGTTTAAGCAAAAACACACATGCAGTGAAATGTTTGAGTATAGATCAACAAGTAAATTAGATAATAAACAAATTAAATAACTTACTCCATCTAGATAGAAATATCCCAATGATTATCCAAATAGCAAAGACACTATGCATAAAATCAGTATAGCATCAACTCATGTATCCAACATTCATCCAGACATTTGAGTCCACACACCAAAGATAGCTCCAAAGTCTTTGTTATTCCAGAAGATGTTACAACATTGCAATGCTTGCTTGCCCAAGAATGAACTAACTCAATGAGGGAGGTCGACCCTGCTTAAATAGAAAATGGGGTGACAATTCCTAAGTGATCATGCACTAGGGTTAGGTTTAGGGTTTAGGTAATGTGTGGGTGATGAGGGAGTTGCGCACTAGTCAAAGGGTAGATGCGCTAGGGACAACTCGAGTGTAGGTGGAGTGGTGTAAGGTAAACGAGAGTGATGTGGAGTGAAGGTGAGTGATGGGAGGTGAGTGTGGGAGTGAGGGGGAGTGAAGGCTTAGTTAAGGAATGTGTGGGCCCTTTAGGAGATGCACCATGCTCTAGGAATGCACCACCTAGGAGAAGGGGTCGAGTTCCCACATTAGAATCTCCTCCTGAATCCATGCCACCTCAATCAAGTGGACCCTACCTTAGTTAAACTCGCCCAGGGCATCCAGTCAACTGGGGACATGAAAAAACATGTCTCAATCATGTTCTCCAGTTATCCTAAAATTTAGGAGATTAATTTAATTACCCCTTTTCCGTATTTTTCGAGTAATTTTGATTTTTAATTGATAATAATCACTTTTTTGCCTCGAAAGATGGGAAATAGGGGTTTACATGGTGTTCTGGACTGGAAAACGACTGTAAATATGGCATCTGACAATGTTTGATGCCATATTTTTTACATTTATTGACTTAAAAATAATAAATTCCATTTTTGCGGGAATTTAATTAATTAATTGAAAACTTAAAAAGAACCTATCAAACCTAGCCGCAATTTCCAAATGACTCAATCAATATGTCCTAGTATGAGCTTATATACATTTAGACACTAGACATTGGATTTTCCATGCCAAGACATGCTTGTCAACACATACTCCGGCTCTAGAGCAAGTCTTCTGAGTGAAAAACATAGAAATTATTTGATCGCTTACTAAGGCAAGCAGAAAAAATAATTAACAAGTAGAAAAAAACACTCCAAAGTATGTGCTCACTTCTGATCTTGGGTGGCCAATAGCCTTTTACAATATCTCATACTTAGGACATTTATTACAATGGTGGAAATGTGGAAAAACGAGGTCTTTTGCAAGATCAACTGAACTCTGAACTCTGTCATATGAGCATTGATTGTTCATTCTTTGGCGTCTCTTCAGAAAATGCATCTTCTGTAAACTGGTGGATAACAACTTCAATAACCTCTGTCAATTTCTTGATGGGACCTGTTGAAGAATCTATCTTAGATAAATTAACTGTTTTTATCTTTGGAGGTTCCTTATCCTTCCATTTTTCCATAAAGGCATCAATCAATTCATTGTAAGTTTTAACTTGGTTATCTTTGAGTTCCGTAAACCAATCAAGATTATCATCATCAATGGATAAGATAAAAAAACTTTATCATTATATCTTGATGTAAAGCATTGCAACACCATTTATTAAAGCAATAGGAGACTCTCTTAATATGATGTCTAGCATCAACGACATTATTACTTTGAAAACAAGGCAAATTTTGTAAGCCTTTTTTGGAATCAAATGTGGATAACCACTTATTGCAGAAAAATCAATAGATTTATAAAGATCATCCATTTAGAAAAAAAAAGGAAAAAGGAATATGTCTACCGGAAATGGACTGGGACCCAAAAATTATCAAGGATCCTATGAGAAGAAAGCTTGGCTAACTTCCTCCAAAAATCTTTTCAGGTTCAAGGATGAAGCTAAACAAACTATGAGTTCCTTCTTGCAGATTACTTTGTCAAATTATTTTGAAGTGGAGTCGTGAGATGATCAAGTTTATTCTAAACAAACAAGAAGCATCAAACAAAGCTAAAACAAAAAGGAAAAAAAAAAGTCATAATTCGAGAATAGAAATATTTATCCCCGACAATGGCACCAAAAATATTGTTGCCTTTATACTCACCTTGGGAACGTGGAAGAAATCTTCAATCCACTTGGTGTGTCCTTGGGGGCTAGTCTCTAGTCAAGGTGTTGTCACCTAATCCTCAACTCCTCCGTCTAGGCCAACTCCTAGCGAAGCCAAGGTGGGTAGTCCCTAAAGAAAATAAACTAAGGCTCAAAACTAAATCTAAGCACAATTAGTATTCTAGGAGTTTATTGCAATAAATACAATATAACAATAAGTAATTCTACACTAGCAGCACATATCATTCATTCATTCACTACAAGTGCTTATGAAAAAGATATTCAATCAAAGAGATGCTTGCATGAAAGATAATCAAATCGATACTGAAACTTGCAAGTAAATAAGAAAATGATATCCTTCAAGAAAAATGGAAACGCTTTGCAAATATAAATACTTGAAGCAACTGGATTAAAAGTAATATAATGAGACCAGTGCAAAATATTGAGATATGTGTAACGTTGTTGAGATGAAGACTATCGTGTAAATGTCCTTGTAAATTTTCTATTAAAGTTGATTAATTTGGAGTGGTTGTTGTGAGTGCAAGCCACTATGTGAGATGTGTGCAATGTGCTGCAGGAAAAATTAAATCTAATATAGATGTGGCCTCTAAGAGGCTATCCCTTAGATTGGAGGTTGAGCTTGTCGGATGTCCAACAGGGAGAGTATCCCTCTAACTTCACACACAAGCTCGAGATATTGTCGGATGTCCAACATGAGGAGAACCTAGATCTCAAAGTTCCCATCTGACTTCACACAAAACACTCTTGCGCTTCCAAACAAGCAATAACAACTTAAAACGTTTCCCTATTAATACTACTCCACACTGACCAACCCCGGTTCTGATGAGTTCCCTAGATCGAGCTAGGATCTCAACGGTTTAGAGCATACACTAAGGAGCTGAGGGGAAAGGTTTATTTTCAAAATTGAAATGCTAAAATTGAAATTGAAGAAATAAAAGCTAATCTAGCAATTAAAATATTACTTTGCCAAAATGAAATCTAGACTAAGCTAACTATATGATTGAAATCTAAACTAATGTGTTGCGGTGCTTGTGATAAGTTTTAAGGTTTATTTTAACTTTCCCTTTAGATATGAATTGTAAACTTGAGCCAAAATTGCAAAATTGAAACAATCACGAAAGACATTGCTCCCCCTAAGGGGGATGAAGAATGGGAGCTTGTAGCCACATTGATTTTATTAATAGATTTACAACAACTTGTTTTGGAGTGACTTGTGATCATTCATTAGGGGGATCACAAGTCTTTACAATGTTTCCAATGAATTTATTTGTGAAATTGATGTTCTCGGGGGTCCCGGATAGTGCAAATCTACCAAAATTTGGCAGAGTCTCCCCTTGGCTGTCTGCAAACCTGGAAAACACAACAAGGTAAATGGGGCAAAATATGGCCAAAAACGTATTGGAGGACCCTGCAAAATATGTTAGAAATGTACACAATTATTCCAAGTAAAAAGCTACAAAGTATGCTAACAATAGATCAAGAAAGCAAGCCAAAACACAAGCTTTCTTAATGACTTTGTTTTCTGTTTTTGGACAGCAAGCAAAGATGCACTAAGATTGCCAAATTTTGAAATGAAAGCTTAAGAAAAGAACTGCCCTTTAACCTCTAAAAGTTTAGGAAATTTAAGTATGCTAGCAGGAGACTTTTCTTATGCTAGATCTAACCATTAGATGAAACATGAAAGTGAAAAATTAGATCTAGTTTATTGCATGCATGCAAACTTAGATGTTAAGAATTTGAAAAGAAAAATATATCTAATCACTTACATGCAACAAAGTAACCAAAAAAATTAAAGTTTCCTTTGAGAAAGAGAGAAAGAAGAAACTTGTAGCCTTGAAACCCTTGTGCTATGGGGTCTTTAGATGAATTAAGGATTCATTAAGTGTTGAAATCTTTGAAGTTGTGAAGCAACAACTGAGTTCCACCACCACTCCAAGCTATGAGAACCTGTAAGCTTTAAAATTTTGCAATAAATTTGTTAACAAAAATTGACGTCACCTACCAAAGAGACTTGAAGAGTATATTAGTCAACCAAAACGTGTATACAAATCAAAGTCTCTAAATATAAATGAACAATAGGATTAACAACAAGCTAGATAAAATCCTATCCTATAGAGTGACAACACCCTACAAAGGCCAAATTAACAAATTTAAAAGAAGAAATTAGGGAGGTTTTACGTCATAGATTAAGCACAAATGACATCAAGCATCCACACACATGTATAACACACCTTCTTAACCTCCAAATTCTCTTTTTTCCAAATGAAAATATTACAATAGTATACAACCACAAGCAAGACTCCCTAGTTCCAACTAGTTTACAATGGAGGAAAATGCTTGAATAAATAGCACAAAGGGTGATAATCCCAATCAAGGGGGGCTCACCACTTGGAGAGTGTGAGGACCAAATGGAAGGTAAATCTCATGCCACCACTCAAGTGGAACCCAATGAGTGATATCCCAACATGAGCGAAGGGAGGAGAGGTCACCACCTCTCAAGAGGTAGGCGCCTCTCTCCAAGAGTGTGCCACCTCTTGAGAGGGGGGCGCACTTCTCCTTTAGAAACTCATCACAACACATGTGGGCTGCCACGTACATCTCTCTAGATCTCACTTAAGTCACCCTTCACTGCCACTCACTCCCCATCAAGTTCAGTTAACTAGAGACAAGCCAAAACATGTCTCTGACATGTTTCCTCAATAATAGGGATGTTGATTTTTCTAATATTTTTTGTCTTTTATTGACTTTTGTGAGAAAAATTAATATTTAAATGATTAAAATCACTAATTTCACTCAAAAAAGTGGGTACTTAGGTAAAGTGGGTATTCTAAGTCCAAAAACAAACACCCCCAGGGTATATAATCCCTCCTAGTACCACTTTTTTAGCATATGACTAAATTACAATTAAAATATCTCGTTTTGGCAGGATATTTTATTTTTGCATAAAACATTAAAAAACCTAAGGGGGACTTAGCGCATTTCCATGAGACTCTATGAGGATGAGTAGCATGGTAATTGAAATATCCCAGATCCAGCTAATCTGTATATCTATTGCTGATCTAGTGTTTTGTCTCACAGATTTGATACTCTGGGGGTTTCTGGATGCGTTTTAGTTATGTGCTTGAGATGTTTTGTGATTGTCTCATGTGCATGTTATACATTATGGTTTAAACAATATATATATATATGATGCATGCGGAAATAAGGAACAACAACCACCCAATAATATGTATTATGAGATTTAAGCATGGAAATACAATGATATACTGGAAATATAGAAAATCAACCTCAGTTAGATCTCATGGATTGTCACTGGAATACAAGAAAATAACATAAAATACCCGTGATCGAAAGATGAAGGAAAATCTGAAATCGGATGCATGCATGGATAGATCAACAAAATTGACAGTTGCAGAGAAGCACGGTCATCACTACAAATTGGAAAAATCGTATCGAAGGCTATAACCGTCAGAATGAGCTAAAAACTATCTCAATAAAAGCACCCTAGCCTCTAGATTGATCCTGGTGATTGTCGGATGAAAGATCTTTTCTGTGAAGCTCTGGATCTCACCCCCTGGGAGTCTGTGCACCTCTTGGGTTCTTTAAGTATGCCCAAATGATTCCACCAACGGAATCAGCTACTATATGTCTCAAAATGTTCACCCTGGGTAAGGATGAACTGGGTTGGAGGGGTTTCCTTAGATCTGACATTAAACTCCTTCTAGAACCCCAACTGTCCTTCCTCAAGAGTTTCACCCTGTATGGCTGACTGTTGTTCCCTAAAGGATTCCACCGTTAGAATCTGATGGTGGGTGGGTCAATCTATGCACCCTGTTTGGATCTCAACTGGTTTAGAAGGGATCTACAATACAAGCTCTGATCTCATGCATCTACACAAACCCTCTCTCTGACCTTGCACCCTCACTGGTTGAGCTGTGCAACACTGCAAACTGGATACTCTTGAATCACACGGTGAAATACCTGGATGGTATCTCCGATGGGCTAGGGTGTGTCCTTCAACACCGAAATCGTTCAATGGTGGTGGTTTCCTATAGAAATCCACAAAACAATAGAAGTAAAATCTCCTCCTCCTTTGGGAACTCTCTCAACATCAAATCATAACATAACATAATGAGGAATTAGGTCAAATTCCTCCCTTTATACTCTTCCCAATCTAATTCACCATTGACCTCACTTAAGCTAGGTGTTTTTCCTCCTAAGGTGAGTAATTAATTAATTAAGTCCCCCCTTAACACCTTTTCGTTCTATTTCTCCATTGACATAGGCTTAAGTGACATTTTCCTATGTTATTGGCTTAATTCATTGTTTAGCCATCAATTCTCCCGTATTTCTCCTCTCATTCCTTGTTTGTGCCTAACTATAGTCTACGAGAACAAATAGACTACTTAGTCACTCCCTGCTGGCCTACTCTTGGGAACGGGACATCACAGTCCTCCCTTCTAAGATTGCTTGTCCTCAAGCAACATCAATCTTGGGTGCTGCAAAATATGCTCTCCTCCCACGTGGCATCCTCCACTGGAAGTCCCCTCCATCTAACCAAGCACTTCCTGATGACCTTGTTCCTCAAGATGTGCTCTCTCTGCTCGAGCACCTCCTCTGGCACTAACTCCAACTGACCCTCCTCATATAAAGGTGGAAACTCCTCTGAAGTGTTGATCTATTGTCCCACTGCCTTTCTAAGGCAAGAAACGTGAAAGACGTTATGAATCTTTCTACCCTCTAGTAGCTCTAGCTCATATGTCGCCTCGCCTACCCTCCTGATGATTATGTATGGCCCATAAAATATCAGCTTCAGTTTCTTTGCTCTGCTCCTCTTCAAGGAGGATTGTCGGTATTGTTGTAACTGCAAAAGAACCAAGTCCCCAACCTCGAAATTGCGCTCTACCCTCTTCCTGTCTGCATAGATATTTTGTTGGTTTTGTGCTGCCTGCAAATTTTCCTTCACTGCTTGCAAAATCCTTTGGCTCTCCTCCACCCAATCTTTGGCCCTCGGGACCCTACTATCCCTAAATATAGTCTCTGAAAAAGTGGGTGCATCGTATCCATACAATGCTCTAAATGGTGACATCCTGATAGACATATGGTGAGTCGTGTTGTAACAATACTCACCCATGTGCAACCACCTCACCCATGTGCGTTGTTGTCCTCCCACATAGTTCCTCAGATACCCCTCCACCCATTTGTTGACAATCTATGTCTTTCCATCTGTCTGTGGGTGGTAGTTGGTACTTGTGGCTAGCTCTGTGCCTGTCAACTGAAAAATCTCTTGCCAAAATGCGTTGATGAATCCCCCATCTCTATCACTGACTATATGCCTGGGTAGGCCATGCAACTTGAATACCTCTCTGAAAAACAACTCTACTACCTATATGGCCTTCTAGTCCTTGGGCATGGCAAAGAAATGTGCAAATTTGGTCAGCCCGTCGACCACCACAAATATACAGTCCCTGCCCTGCACTCGAGGAAGGCTTGTAATGAAATCCATATAAGAAATGCTCTCCCATTTCTGCTATGGAATGGGTAGAGGCTGAAGTAACCTTGTTGGGTGTGTCTTCTCGGACTTGTTCTGCTAACAAGTCGTGCACTCCCAGATGTGCTTCAGTACATCATCCTTGAGACCCTTCCATGAGAATCTCTCCCTGATCTGCCTGTAAGTTTTAAAGTACCCCTGGTGCCCTACTACAGACGAATCATGACACACCTTCAGAATCTTCCCCTTTAAGGTAGATTCTGGAACCAAGTAGATGCGGTCCTTGTAGAAAATGATGGCATCTAGTACTCGGTATCTATCATCAATCACCTGTCCATCCATCACCTCACAAGAAAATTTGTTTTTGGAGTATTCCACCAACTAATGTGCTTTCTAATCTGTGCAAATGTCCATCATCAAACACCTTGGTGGCCTCCTGGACAAGGCATCTGCCACGATGTTTGACGATGTAAAGGTATAGCTCCTAATTGTTTAGCATGGTATTACGCTCATTCATTAACTTTTCAACCTTAGGCTCAATGTGTGCTTATGAGGCACTCTGTGTAGTTTACATAGAAAAGAGAAATAGGACAATGTAAACTATGGATACGAAAGAAATGAGTCACAATAATTAGATCTTCAGTCTGGTATTTCTAAGGACTAAGTTTTCTGAGATATCATAAGCTTAACGCCTGAATGTTCACTTAATCGAAATCCATAAGTACCGTGGTTCTGTAACAAATGTGCACACTTATCAAAAATAAATATTAAGATCTATGGAATTCAGAAATTATTATCACACTAACATAGCAAGAATAGTTATGACAACTTAATGGTCCCCATTCTTAGCTCTGTGAATGATGTCAAAACTATTGTGGTAGTAGGATCTACGCATACCCAGATTCAATCATGAAATGTTAGGATAGGCAACAGATCTTATTCTAAACGCCGGCTGAAATATATTAACTCTAATAGTCATTCTCTGTTATTACTCAACAATGTTCAGGGGCCATTATGCAACACATAACCATTCCTCAACATACCATGAAAAATACATAAACTAACAATCCTAAATCTGATCAACATATATAAATCTAATTAGCAGCAACAACTA